>JAODAL010037883.1:0-39873 GCA_025379985.1 Phyllomedusa bahiana | reverse complement strand
TTACAAAAGTTAATTACATCATACATTAAAAATTTGCTGAGGACAAAGGAAAGTCGTTGATTTAAAAGGTTTGTGAGAATAAGCCATAACTTTTGTCTTTTTTTCATTGATGTGGCTACACAAGATCTAACTTTACTCAAAAGAAAATTGTATTTTTATATTGCGCACAGATACATACAAATTATTTGTCATCTACCTAATTTATGTTTACAGCAGAAATATAAAAGAAATCTTATTTCCTCCATTTTGTTTTATTTTTTAATACTTTCATTTTATAACCACAGAGCGCGAAATGTATGAATGGGGCTGCACCTGATATCTGGCATTTTACACCCGATTTTAGGCACAACCCTTTTCATACTTTTTTAAAATTCCTGCCACTACTCCGGCGCTTTGTAATGCACCCGATCTGGGGGGGGCGGCGGCGGGAGGTGGGGCGCACTAGAACCGTAGTGAAGCCACATATTTATAGGTTCGCTACAGCATTTCTAGGCACATTGCTGCTGAAACAGGATTAACAGTTTTTTAACAAATTATATTTATATATTAAATATATATATTATATATATTAATATATATATATATATATAAAATACATTTTTTAATAAAATTTTTCACACAGTATATGACCATGATTTAAAATATAAAATATGATATATTAATATGCATGCTTCAAATCAAATCTATGTTCATTAATTTCAGAGGAAGCATACTTAAAAAAAACAGGGCATTGGGCGGGTAAAGGCAATAGGATCTGATGTGGGGACCACGCCCGTCTATTATCTCCTATGTTCCGGACAGGGAAGTACCTATCAGTCAACCGCCCCCTTTGGTTCCCCTTGCCCGGCGGGGTGCCTATTCCATTGCCCAGTTCAGTTTCAAAGTGTGTTTGCTGTGAAATGTCATCCTTTATTGTAATGAGGAAACCTGTGGCTTTTTTTATGTGGCTCATAGTTAAGTTAGCAGGAAACACCACACAGGTTCCCTACATGTATTTTTTATATTGTAATTTGTTAGAATACTTCTATATATACTAGTAACTTATGATCTGTGTCACTGTGCCACAGGCTGCTGTTAATGCAAAACTTTCTAGGTGCTCAGCGTTTACTGCAAAGGGGACCCCAGTCTCCAGTCTCCAATTGGGTAACCTGGTGACCTGATAGAAGAGGGGAGTCTTATCTAACCATACCATTATCATGGATTGCAGTCATAAATTGTCTAAATATCTAGATTTAGGAAGTTGCTGTAAGAAGCGTTATTGATTACAGGTCATGCTTGGAGCAGAAGCATACAGTAAAGCGCTCAACCCCTCGCACCCCTTTATTATGGCGACAATGAAAATAAGGGTGCGTTTACATGGCAAAGACCAAATATAGGTCGCGATATCCTGGCTGGTATATGGTCTTTTTTTGGAGGTGGCTTTTGTCCGTGGTTTGAGTATTTAAGCCACCCCCCTTCGCACTCAGCCTGGGCGGAAGAATGAACATGCTCTAAGTTTTTCAGACCGCCGGCGGCCAAAAAACCGTTCGGTGGAAAATAAGTGCAGTGGGGACTACTCCATGGATGTTCTATTAATGTCAATGTAAAAGGTCGACAGACAGTTTACAGACGACTTTCAAATCTGAAAACCTTCTGTAAAACCAGCGGAAAACCTGTGTTGTGGGGTCAAGCCCTAATGGGTGATTGTTAAAGGGGTTTTCCAGGAAAAGAAGAAAAATACATAAACTACATGTCATAATGAAAAATAACCTATAATTAGAAAAGTCTGCTTGTTTTGTCTAGGGATAATCATTAAAGCAGAAGAAAAAGGCCAATGGGCTCCTTTCTGTGCAGAAACCTGTCCTGGAATGCAGCAGTAGGACAGACTCCTACTTCCTGGTTAGGCTGACTGGTATCACTGAGCATGTGTGCTATAGTCAGTCTGAGAGACTTGTGGTGTGAGAGACGTCTTTGCAGTGTACAAAGGAGACTGTTTCACATAAAAGTCTGCATATATACTGTACATTGCTATATATCATTACATTTGATGTGGATCTAGTACATATAATATAAAGCTCAGAGGAATTGGCTCTAGTGGGAAATGTAGTTTTCAAACAGCCCGTCTAGCAACGGTAGCTCTGCCCACTAGTCCAGTGAGGTGAAAGATCCAACATGGTGGTAATATGGTGTGTAGCTCACACACTGGATTGTGACATAGATTTACTGCATATCCTTAGTATTCTTCAATTTTTTAGGGTTTCTCACACAACCCCTTTAATGAGTTAGAGGTGTACTCCTATCTCATTAATTTAAATGATTAGACAAATGGAACTAAAGAATATTACCAAAAACATTGCTGCTCCAATTCTGCCTCATTTAAGAGCTAGGTCTTCCTTATGTTACTGACCACTTCTCTCTACTCTATCAGTGGCTGTAATTTCACTCCCGGCTGTGTCAGCAACTTTAACTTCTTACCGCCACAGTCAGTTTTGACCTTCCTGACAGAGCCCCATTTTTTAAATCTGACGTGTCACTTTTTGTTAGAGTAACTTTTTGACACTTTTACCTATCCAAGTGATTCAGAGATTGTTTTCATGTGACATATTGTGCTTTAAGTTAGTAAGAAGTTTTGGTCCAAACAATTCTTGTTTATTTGTGAAAAATATCAAAATATCAAAAAATATGCAATTTTAAAAGTACAGAAATTTCTGCATGTAAGACAAATAGTTATTCCACAAAAAATAGTTTATAACTTGCATCTAACATATGTACACTGTAGGTTGGAATCATTTTTGAAATGTCTTTTTATTTTTATAAATTAGGGGGCTTAGAAACTTAGTAACAATTTTTCACATTTTCAAGAAAATTTTTTAGGGACCAGTCCAGTTCTGATGGTGTTTTTAGGGGCCTGTATGTTAGGAAAACTCATCACTTAAAGTATCTAAAACAGTGTTTAGGAAGTTTACTAAGCCATTAGGTATTTTACAGAAATTAAAGCAAAGTGGAGCTGAAATTTCCAAATTTTACTTTGTTTTGCAGATTTAAAATTTTTATCCATTCACTGGAACACAGTAGATGTGACAAGGGAAATACAACTCAAAATTGATTCCCCCAATTCTGCTATTTTTGAACATATCCCATATGTGGCCCTAGAGCACTATTTGGCTCAACCACAAGCCTCAGAGGAGGAGGAGCAACTATCGGACTCTGGGGTCTCATTTTCATTACAGATTTCTTTAAGCACCAGTTCAGGTTTGCGGACACCATAAAGTGTTAAAACTTAATAAACACCCTTAAAAAGACCCCATATTGGAAGATACACCATTTAAGGAATATATCCAGGGGTGCAGTGAGTATATTGACCCCTTAGGCATTTTACAGATTTATTCAGTGTAAGGCTGTGAAAATGAAAATTTCTTTTTTTCAAACAATCTGAATAGCTTAATATGTTTCATTTTTGCAAGGAATCTCAGAAAAAATCCCCCCAAAATTTGTTACACAATTTCTTCCAAGTTAGGCAATACTCATATTATATGGGTGTAAACTGCTGTTTGGGCGCATGGCAGGGCGTACAAAGGAGGGAGCACTATTTGGCTTTTGGAACACAGATTTTGGTGGGTGCCTTGTCGAATTTTACATAGCCCTTAAAGTTCCAGAACAGGTGAAACCTTTCAGAAGTCACTCCACTTTGGATTCAACACCCCTCTGTGATCTCATATGGAGTTTATTGTGCATTTTGGGCCATGAAATTGGGGTAAGGATTCACTTCAGCCATTTCTTTTTGGGCTTCATTTTTACAATGTTCGCCATGTGGTATAAATGACAAGATAACTTTACTATGTGGGTTTGTAGAATCACAATAATATACATTTTACATAGCTTTTTTTATGTTTTACTACATTTGCACAATAGAAATGCGTTTATAAAAAAAATTATTTTTGGCTCCCAGACGCCATTTTTTTGCGCGGATTTGTAGCGTAGAATGTGTCTGAATCTATGAATCTGTTCTACTGCGGGTCATAGATTTAGCGCTTTCTAACTACTAAGTGACAATTCTACCTCAGACAAACCACTTTTAAAGTGCTCTAACTGTTCCAGTAGTAATGCACCTGGATTTGCCGGTAAACAGTCATAAATGTGTAGTATTCGATCTTAGGCGCATTTCAAAGTGCCACGGACGCTGTAATGTGCCTGGTACCGGAGTGCGCCTGATTTAAAATATAGCGAACAGGGCTGTGCTAGTTTTTTCGGGCTGAGAAGACGCCAGATTTCTGGCGCAACCCCATACATACATGTGGCCCCGCTTTTTTATGTTGTCATGGTCTGATAGTCATAACTTTTAAATTTTTCTGGAGCTGATTAAAGGCTTGGTGCCAATATGGTTTTCATATGAAACTTTGATCACTTTTTATCAAGGATTTTGTGAGGTGTTTTGAACAAAATACAGCAATTCTGGTAGAGTTTGTTTGTTTTTTACAGTGGTCATTGTGCGGTATAAATGACAAGCTAGCTTTACTCAGCAGGTTGATACGATAAAAAAAGGAAAACACGTTTTGGCATTGCCATAGTCTGAGAATCTTTTGTGTATGGAGCTGTGTAGTGACTTGAGTTGCCGTTTTTATTGGTATCATTTTGGAGTGGACAAGGCTTTTTAATGGCTTTTAAAAATATTTTTAGAAGAAAGAGTGAAGAAAATACTGTAATCCTAGTAGTGTTTTTTATTTTTAACAGCGCTTACCGTGTGGTTTACTTGACAAGTTACTTGACAAGTTAGGTCCTCACACAGAAAAGACCGAAAGGCAAAACTATCACATGTTGTTTCTTTCTCTAAGACTTTTTCCCCATGCCAAAAGAAATGACACTATTGGAGATTGAGAAATGCTGGCCACTAAGTTGGCCTTGGAAGAATGGTGCCAATTACTAGAAAGGGTTTGTCACCCAGTAAACATAATTCAGTGACCATAAAAACCTACTGTTTCTTCAGATGGCACAGCACTTAACCCTGCTGTTCTGTTCGGTTCTACTATACACATATAATGTTCCGGTCATTTTTGACCAAGCCTATTAAAGTCTGGATTTTTAACTAATTTAAGTGTTTTATTTGAATTTCTTTTGCATTATTATACTGTATGTGAACATGGTTGTTCATAAACGAATGAAAAATGAAATCAAAAACTTAATTTTAATTTTTCTTGTGTCAAAAAATGTTACATGGCCTTATTGCATTATTCATGCATATTGCACATTTGCACAAAAAAATCTTTATAAAACTGTAAATTATACCTAATAACATCAAACTGTATGTAAATATATTTAAAAACAAACAAACAAACAAAAAAATAGAAAGTCTAGTTTTTGTATATAATTTGTGAAATAAGGTTCAAGGTGCTAAATTTACTGTTTGCATTCGTCACAAGTATAATTTACATGTCTTTTGCATAAGTACTTTGCACATTTGCAATATATCACATTTGATTTATGATTACTTGATGTTGGACAGAAGGCGCATTGTTTCCGTATTAGGCTGGTTGCACTGCTGGTGGAGGCCGTGGGTGTCGTCGCAGTGCTAGCTCACTTTCTTCAGCATGTTGTTGGATCCTGTGGACAATGGCTGCAGCTCCATCATCTCTGGGTTTTACTTTTCTTTGTTCAATATATGGGCTAACCAGTGATTTTCCCAACTCCTCTGAAAAAATTCTTCTTTTATATAGTTTATTTTTGGGTCTATTTAATAGAAATAGCACTTACACCTCTAAGTCTTTCCCCCTCCTTCTCCTCCTGTAGTCAGGTAGATCTCCACACAGTGGTATAGTTTTGAAGACCTGCATGTTATGTGGTCAGGTCCTTCATCCCTCCTATGTGTGCAGGAAGCTGCTGGCAAGTCCTTCTCCTCTGTTCCTCTCCTGCTACATGTATGTAAAGATGAGTTTTCAGAGCTGTCTCATGTGTGCTCTCTCTCTATGTTCTCTCAAGTTGTATTGAAAGTGAGGTAACTGTATAGAATAGTATTGTACTTGGCTACTGATAAGCTAAAACCCCCCCTTTAGCAGCCCAAAGTAAAACAAACACATTTTGTCAGACAGAATTTATTAGTGCTCTTTTCAGGTCATCATTAGATGATAGAACCAGTTAATACAAGGAATCAGCTAAGACAAATAATTCACATTTACCATGTGAAAGGTTGACAACTGAATTGAACCATTTCTATAAGAACAGCACATAACTATACTGGAAAGGAATACATCTACAGTATCATAATTTGAAAATGTATGTATGTGTAACTCTGCATGGACCAAAAAAACCTAGATAAATTGATAAATAGTAGTAGATGAACTATATAGACCAAAATGAGATTATAACTCCTTTATTTTTTTCAAAAACTGTCTGGAGATTAATATAAAAGGCTATCGGTCATTTTTGACTGAATAGTATAAGTGTAAAAAAAGACGTGGAGCAAAAAGTAAAAAAAATAAATATAAATAAAAACTGCTATTAGTAATAAACCCCTAAAATGAGGAAAAGTCAATGAACCACAAGTTTCAGAACCGCATAATGAATATTTAAAAAAATATAAAAATTTCAAATTCGGTCATTTTTGACCGAACAGAAAAGCAGGGTTATATATTTGGCAAGCTAGGTGGTCCTTCTTCTCCAGATTTGATTTCTTGATACGCTTCAGACCTGTGAACAAGAATTTCAAGGTTGATGCTTTCTCCCGTGCCTCGGATGCAGCTGGTCTAGATTCTGCACCATGGTGTATTGTTCCCCCTGAACATTTGTTTACAGTAGTGCCCATTGATCTCCAATGTGTTCCCCTGAGGAAAACATTTATACCTCCTGCTCTAAGTGAAAAGGTCTTGAAGTGGGGACATTGCTCTTTGCTGGATGGGCATCCTGGAGTTCGAAAATCCTGCTGCTCATATCTTGCCATTACTGGTGGCCTAATCTGGGTCAGAATGACAAGGACTTTTGTTCTTTCATGTGCCACGTGTGCCTGCAACAAGACTCCCATCTCACACCTGCTGGTCTTTTGCAACCCTTGCCCATACCGAAGTGTCCTTGGATCCATAATAGACATGGACTTCATTACTGACCTACCACCCTCCTGAAATAATATTGTCACCTGGACCGGTTCTTGAAGATGTCCCACTTAGTGCCTCTGCCCAGTCGCACTTTGGCTCCTTATTTTGTCCAGGATATTTTCCGCCTGCATGGACTGCTCCTGCATATTGTCTCGAGACTGGAGGGTCCAATTCATCTCAAAATTCTGGCATGCACTCTGTTCTCATCTCCAGGTCAAGTGAGACTTCTCTTCAGCCTATCATCCTCAAAACCAACAGGCAAATGGAAAGAGTGAACCAAGTTCTAGGAGAGTATTTACATCATTTTGTCTCAACACGTCAGGACAAGTGGATCAACCTTCCACCCTGGGCGTAATTCTTGCGAAGCCTCTCCCTTCTACATCGTTTATAGCCAAAAACGTTGTCCTCTGTCTCTGTTAGCTTCTTTATGGCCATTTATCAATAGACCTGAAAGTCCTTACTTCAAGCATTCTCACACATGAAATCACAGATGGACAAGAGGAGAAGACCACCTCCAATCTTCTCAACTGAGGATAAGGTATGGTTGTCCATCAAGTATGTACACTTGAAGATCCCCAGCTACCAGCTGGGTCTGTGATTCCTGGGTCCATTTCAGATTCTATAGCACATCAATCCGGTGGCATACAAGCCTCACCTGCCTCCCTCTATGCACATCTCAAACTCCTTCCATGTCTTGGTCCTCAAGTCATTGGTCCCCAGCCACTTCTCCGAAGAAGATGTGTCAATGACTCCTGAAGCCAACTCTACTGATGTCTTTGAGGTAAAGGAGATTCTGACTGAGATGACTGTTAGGGGAAAGGAGTACTACCTCATCGACTGGAAGAGGTTTGGGTCGAAAGAGAAAGGGAAAATAGTCTAAAAAAATGGGAATCTAGCAAGAGAACCAAGAGTGACTTTTAATAACTATATTTACTTTTTTGCCATAGGCAAACTTAAACTCTATCAGTTCTCAATCTATAAAACACTAAAACTTAACTTTTATTATATATAACACTTAACCTCTATACACACTATTTTAAAAACCTGATTTCTAACCTCTCAAATTGTCCCTTTCTAATTGTGAAGGAATAACTCCTTTTCTATTATCTAGTCTGGTGGAGCACCGCCTATTAACAGGGAAACCCTACATCTACAGTGATTTGCTAGCTCCAAAAAGGAATCCCAAATATCTTACTTGGGCAGTCATCCCTAATCTAATGGGCATGAAATATATAAGGTTTCCTTGTGAGACCCTCTGCAGCGGGTAACACAGTAGAGTAGAAAGAGGTAGAAAATCACAAATTAAAATGTCATGCCTGACCCCCCTTACCCTAGTGAGGTCAGGCATGACATTTTAATTTGCCCAAGTAAGATGTTAAAATAGTGTGTATAGAGGTTAAGTGTTATATATAATAAAGGTTAAGTTTTAGTGTTTTATAGATTGAGAACTGATAGAGTTTAAGTTTGCCTATGGCAAAACAGTAAATATGTGGTGGCGTGTCCCACATGGCTTACTGCAGTCACACTCGTGCTTGAGCCCTATACTCACCTCTCCCCACTCCTGATTCTCTGTGTGTCCCAAAGGCATGTGCATGTCGATTCAGTGACATTTAAAGGGCCAGTATGCTGGTAATTATCTATTTGCTGGGCGCAGATCCTTTATCTTCTGTGCACTTCCTGCCAGATCTATTGTGTCCATGCCTTTAGAGAAAGCATTGTTCAAAGCTCCTTGTCTTTATCGTGTACCAGACCCCTTGACTTCATCCACTGACCACGGTTTGCCTGCTGCCTGCCCTGGCCTTTCTGCCTGTCCCCAGCTATGAGTTTACCTGCTGATTCTGTACCACGCTGCAACCCAGCTGCTACCACAAGCAAGTCACCTCAGGAGCCTTGCCACGGGCTCTGGTGAAAACCAGGGGGCTTCTTAGACTCCCTGGAGTGGCTTTCACCACCGCTTGTGGTGGTTCAGAGGATCCACATGCTAGCTGGGCTAACAACAATGTTAGAAGCGTATTTTGAGGCATATATTAGTGTAAAATACGCCCCAAAACAAGCATGATTTTATGTTGTGTGGACATACCCTAAGGGTTCTGGAGAGGGGGTTACATGGGGCCAAACATCAGCTGAATCCTCAAATTGTGCCTGGATTGATATAAGTGATATAATGAACCCTATGGTTCATATCTGACCATCACACAGAAGTCGACTGTAGTACTTACAAGTGATTTATATACATTGTCCTTAAAACTACGGCAGAATCGATATTTGTAAATGAATTCCTTATGTTCAGGGTGATTTATAAGAGCAGCACAACCAGTAAAGGCATTTCATCATTAATCCACTGGACAGATAATAATCTGATGATGCTTTATGATATCCAGCAGTTGTAAAGAACAGCATTTACTGGGTAATGAGTTTATGTAACATTTTTGTGACAGTCTACAATTTATCTAAACAGTTTAATGAAATAAAAAAAAATCTATAGCATTAGATTATTATATGTTCTGCACATAATATAGAATATGCACACCAAAGGGGATTTATAGGATATTACATTGATGGTGTTTCTGTAAGACTGGCCATCAGTGTGTGATTGATGAGGGTCTAAACTTTGGACCTCAAACTGGTCAACAAAACAAACAGCTGCAAATTAAGCTAAATCCATCAAATTAATGTAATATATAACATGCAGAGTAGTGTGTGTCTTCAACAAAAACCTTTTCACATCTTAACAATTAAAAAAGTAATAGGTTGTAAATCACAATAACATCTTATCTTTATTCCTAAATTCATACTAAGTTGTGCAAATTGACCTAGCAGCTGATACTGTATGTGGAAACAGTTTGGCCCCATTATGGCAACCCCGGCCTATATTTTTTATTATGGTATACGAGTTTCATAGAAAAAGGGTGGGGGGGGGACACACATCTGCTTAGAGCCTCCATCAGTTCAACAGAGTTGGGTTGTTCATCCATTTCATGAACAAACATTTATTTAAGGCTCACTTTAAGTGGATATACTATGGATTTTCTGTCCAGATGTGTGGTTGGAACATCCTCAGTGAAGTACAATACCTGCTGCAGAAATCTTTTTACCTGATTTTAACCTGCATTTCAGATTTGTTGCAGATTCCATTTAGTTCAAAAGGGAACATAAACTCTCCTTGCACTATTATAACAATGTGTCTCTGGGACATTAAAGATTGGCTGTACAGAGAACAGTGGGGAACCAGAGACACTTTGCCACATGGCAGTGCAAAGTGAAGTTAGTATGGTGTTTCTTTTTTTTTTTATTTTAGACCTTGATGTTTCTGCTTGAAAATCCTCATGCAAATCTGCCCCCAAATCCACACAATTGCAGGTCTTCTGCCATGGTTTTCCCAAAACATTTCCTGAGGAATTGCTGCAGACATTTTAGGAGAGGGCAGTGTGACAATATGTTATATGCTGTGGGGCCTCTAGGGGTCTCATTGCTTGTTAGTTTAGTGGTCATGGACCTGATCAGACACATGTGTAATGGCAGCTAACACCTAATGTAATATAGTGTCTGAAGACATTCTCTAAGTGTGGTCCATCACAAGCAACAACTAACAGAACATGACAGCAGCTGGGGACAGAACCATTAAAGGACACTCCTGCAAATTCTCAGAGTTTGTGAGAGACTGGAACTGAACAGAAAATCGCAGCATCTGTAAGTACAGATTCCCTGTCATTACTACAAAATGGAGACTGGTCTTAACCCCCTCAGAATCTGGATGCCACTTCATCCAATCTATCATACCTATCACAGTTTACGCTGTATGTGGTTCTGAAATGTCAATGTAATCAGGCAGCTAGAAGCCAAGGGTGCCAAGCAACTTTTGCAACCTTTTTGTTGGATAAGGAAAACATTTAGGGCAACAAGTATGAAATTTGGTGTCACGCCAAATTTCATGCGCATTATACAAATATGGAATGCACCTGATTTATGAACCAGCTCTACAGTGGGTAATAAATACCACTTTGAAATTGATATAACTGTTCCAGCTGTAGTGGGCCTAGGAATGCCGTTGCGAAGCTATAAATATGAAGCTTCGCTACGGTTCTAGTGCGTCCCTCCTCCCGCACGCCACTCTCGATTGAAAAATGTATGAAAATGTATGAATTATGCTGTGCCTGATATCAGGCTGAAAAGAAGCCAGATATCTGCCGCAGTCCCATTCATACATGTCGCTCTAAATTTCAGCTGGATTGTGGAGCAATTTGCAATGGGATTCCAAGTGCTCTGCTGAACAAACAGGTTTCCATTTAGCAAACTGACAAGGTACTGGTGACAACTGGTGTACAACAAAAGTGTTCTGAAAACTATGGGGACATGTAAACTTAACTTACAGAACCCATAAATCCTAGTTATAAACTTGAATTTACCATGCAGTGGGGTGATAACCATGTATCAATATTGGGAGTAACATCAGTTCAAGCAATGGACTTAATAAAAGTACAGTCTCAGAACATTATGGGTGACATGTATTAAGCACGCCACGTCGGGGCACATGTTTTCCGGCGAATTTGCGCCTGATTTATGTCGGTGCTGGGGCGCGCATACATAACATGTAAAGTCCGCCGCACCTCGCCAGCGTGTGAGGCGCAGTGCGGGACTTAGGCGCAGTGCGCGGCTGCGCCTAAGATTCGCTGCCCGATGTAGTGCGCTCATACATATCATGTAAAGTCCGCCGCGCCTCGCTAGTGTGTGGGGCGCAGTGCAGGGACTTGGGCGCAGTGCCGGGCTGCGCCTAATATTCACCATCCGAGGAGGTGCGCTCATACATGCCGTGTAAAGTCCGCCGCGCCTCGCCAGTGTGTGTGGGGCGCAGTGCGGGACTTAGGCGCAGTGCAGGGCTGCGCCTCACATGTATTCCGATTCAACGCAGGCTGGAAAACAACAAGAAATCATTAAAGATATCCGTGCGGAGTATGAATCAAAAAATCGCCTTTATTAGGTGTAAAACATTCTCTGAAAAAGAGCTGAAACCTACTAAAATAACATATAAATAAAATCACTTTCCAAAAATCCAGAACGGCGCTACATCAGGAATTTGAATATTGGAAATTGCCGGGAAATACAGTAATTCAAATTCTGTAAGCTATTCTCATTGGTCGGCAGAAGCCAGCCAATCAGAATAGGAGCGACAGTGACCCATTCTAACCTATGGAGGAGAATTGACCAATCAAATTCAAAGGCGGGACAGTTCAAAATACAGTAAAATGCAGAAAAGAGCTGATTGGTTGAGCCCAGGCGGCAGATATGAATCCACCATACTATTAATCCTTGGCTAACGAAAATAAAGAAAAAAAATTAATTTATTGAATTAATTTTTTTTTTCGTTACCCCCATATTATTGTTCATTTTATATACACATCGGGACAACTTCGTGAGTCTTATCATTTGATTTCATCTAAATACAAATATCAGTGGCACACTAAAAACTAAGTGAAACATCAAGGTATATAGGAATATTGGAAATGCATTACTGCTAAGGAAAATATGAAAAACCTGGGACTCTGATCAAAAACTGTAAACTAAAAGATTATATTAAGCTCACCTCCCAATAACGTCAAGGGGATCCCAGCACAGGTGAGTCCCTAACCACTAACATGTTACCTCACTAGGAGTCCGTTCAGACTACAAATTCTCAGGGAGTGATAGGAACTTGCAATTGAAAATTCCCGCCTGGTTTTAAAAGGGCGGGGAGAGTGCAGCAACCCGAATTGCCATTTCCAAAAGACACAAAATTAATTTTTAGTGCACATCTAAAAATATTTTTTTAAAAAAAGTACAATCTTTTATCAAAAATGAAAATAAAAGTCCCCGGTTTTTCAATTTTCCTTAGCATTTAAAGCTTTCCCCAATATTCTATATACCTTGTTTTTTACTTGTTTTTAGTGTGCCATGATATTTGTATTTAGATGTAGCTTTTTGTCTTTTCGTGTGCCATGCTTTCGTTTTTCAAATAATTTTGTTGTGCACGCAATTAAAATTTTTGTGCTATTTTGGGAAAAGCAATCTCATTGCTTGCTGCACTCTGCCGCCTCTTTTAAACCAGTGCGGTAGTTCAACTGCAAGTTCCATACATCCCTGAAAGTTGTAGTCAGATACGACTCTAGTGAGGTAACATGTTATGGTTAAGGACTCACGTCTGGATCCCTTGACTTATTGGGAGGTGATAATACAATCTTTGATCAAAAAACTGTAAACTAAGAGTCCCAGGTTTTTATATTTTCCTTAGCAGTAATGCATTTCCAATATTTCATATATACCTTGATGTTTCACTTAGTTTTTAGTGTGCCACTGATATTTGTATTTAGATGTATGCTATTGCTTTTCAGTGTGCACCTATGCTTACGTTTTTCAAAATTATTTTTAGATGTCACAGCCTAATTAAGTTTTGTAGTCTATTTGAGAAATGGCAATTCATTGGCTTGCTGCACTCTGCCGCCTCTTTTAAACCAGTGCAGGATAGTTCAATTGCAAGTTCCTATCACTCCCTGAGAAGTTGTAATCTGAACGGACTCCTAGTAAGGTAACATGTTAGTGGTTAGGGACTCATCTGTGCTGGGATCCCCTTGAAGTTATTGGGAGGTGAGCTTAATACAATCTTTGATCAAAAACTGTAAACTAAGTATCCCAGGTTTTTCATATTTTCCTTAGCAGTAATGCATTTCCAATATTCCTATATACCTTGATGTTTCACTTAGTTTTTAGTGTGCCACTGATATTTGTATTTAGATGTATGCTATTGCCTTTTCAGTGTGCACCTATGCTTACGTTTTTCAAAATATATTTTAGATGTGCACAGCCTAATAATGTTTTGTAGTCTATTTGAGAAATGGCAATCTCATTGGCTTGCTGCACTCTGCCGCCTCTTTTAAACCAGTGCAGGATAGTTCAATTGCAAGTTCCTATACACTCCTGAGAAGTTGTAGATCTGAACGGACTCCTAGTGAGGTAACTTGTTAGTGGTTAGGGACTTCACTGTGCTGGGATCCCCTTGACGTTATTGGGAGGTAAGCTTAATACAATCTTTGATCAAAAACTGTAAACTAAGTCCCAGGTTTTTCATATTTTCCATTAGCAGTAAATGCATTTCCAATATTCCTATATACCTTGATGTTTCACTTAGTTTTTAGTGTGCCACTGATATTTGTATTTAGATGTATGCTATTGCCTTTTCAGTGTGCACCTATGCTTACGTTTTTTAAAATATATTTTAGATGTGCACAGCCTAATTAAGTTTTGTAGTCTATTTGAGAAATGGCAATCTCATTGGCTTGCTGCACTCTGCCGCCTCTTTTAAACCAGTGCAGGATAGTTCAATTGCAAGTTCCTATCACTCCCTGAGAAGTTGTAATCTGAACGGATTCCTAGTAGGGTAACATGTTAGTGGTTAGGGACTCATCTGTGCTGGGATCCCCTTGAAGTTATTGGGAGGTGAGCTTAATACAATCTTTGATCAAAAACTGTAAACTAAGAGTCCCAGGTTTTCATATTTTCCTTAGCAGTAATGCATTTCCAATATTCCTATATACCTTGATGTTTCACTTAGTTTTTAGTGTGCCATTGATATTTGTATTTAGATGTATGCTATTGCCTTTTCAGTGTGCACCTATGCTTACATATTTCAAAATATATTTTAGATGTGCACAGCCTAATTAAGTTTTGTAGTCTATTTGAGAAATGGCAATCTCATTGGCTTGCTGCACTCTGCCGCCTCTTTTAAACCAGTGCAGGATAGTTCAATTGCACGTTCCTATCACTCCCTGAGAAGTTGTAGTCTGAACGGACTCCTAGTGAGGTAACATGTTAGTGGTTAGGGACTCACCTGTGCTGGGATCCCTTGAGTTATTGGAGGTGAGCTTAATACAATCTTTGATCAAAAACTGTAAAGTAAGAGTCCCAGGTTTTTCATATTTTCCTTAGCAGTAATGCATTTCCAATATTCCTATATACCTTGATGTTTCACTTAGTTTTTAGTGTGCCACTGATATTTGTATTTAGATGTATGCTATTGCCTTTTCAGTGTGCACCTATGCTTACGTTTTTCAAAATATATTTTATATGTACACAGCTAATTAAGTTTTGTAGTCTATTTGAGAAATGGCATATCTCATTGGCTTGCTGCACTCTGCCGCCTCTTTTAAACCTGTGCAGGATAGTTCAATTGCAAGTTCCTGTCACTCCCTGAGAAGTTGTAGTCTGACCAGACTCCTAGTGAGGTAACATGTTAGTGGTTAGGGACTCACCTGTGCTGGGATCCCCTTGACGTTATTGAGAGGTAAGCTTAATTCAATCTTTGGTCAAAAACTGTAAACTAAGAGTCCCAGGTTTTTCATATTTTCCTTAGCAGTAATGCATTTCCAGTATTCCTATATACCTTGATGTTTCACTTGGTTTTTAGTGTGCCACTGATATTTGTATTTAGATGTATGCTATTGCCTTTTCAGTGTGCACCTATGCTTACGTTTTTCAAAATATATTTTATATGTACACAGCCTAATTAAGTTTTGTAGTCTATTTGAGAAATGGCAATCTCATTGGCTTGCTGCACTCTGCCGCCTCTTTTAAACCAGTGCAGGATAGTTCAATTGCAAGTTCCTATCACTCCCTGAGAAGTTGTAGTCTGAACGGACTCCTAGTGAGGTAACATGTTAGTGGTTAGGGACACACCTGTGCTGGAATCCCCTTGACGTTATTGGGAGGTGAGCTTAATACAATCTTTGATCAAAAACTGTAAACTAAGAGTCCCAGTTTTTTCATATTTTCCTTAGCAGTAATACATTTCCAATATTCCTATATACCTTGATGTTTAACTTAGTTTTTAGTGTGCCACTGATATTTGTATTTAGATGTATGCTATTGCCTTTTCAGTGTGCACCTATGCTTACGTTTTTCAAAATATATTTTAGATGTGCACAGCCTAATTAAGTTTTGTTATCATTTGATTTCGGCCATGTACAGTTTTATTACCGATTGCATTAGAAAACCCATAAGTGTCTCGCTCGCTCTCCCATTGGTCCAAATAACGGTGCCTCTTTTAAATTAGCCAATCACAAACAGAGCTCGCTCTGCATTTCTTTTCCCCATAGACCTCTATGAGAAAGTAGCTCAGCCGCTGATTGGCTAAGCTGAACGAGCCCCTCTTCCCTCAACCAATCACAGTCCTAGAATATTTCCCATAGACAGTAATAACTTTTAGGGCGCCCTTCTATCGCGCCCTTCTTTCTCCATTCAAAATATATGCACTACATTTGATTGGTGGATTCATATCTGCCGCCTGGGCTCAACCAATCAGCTATTTTCTGCATTTTTACTGTATTTTGAACTGTCCCGCCTTTGTTTTTGATTGGTCGAAACTTCTCCATAGGTTATAATGGGCCCCTGTCACTCCCATTCTGATTGGTTGGTTTCTGCCGACCAATGAGAAGAGCTTATAGAATTTGAATTACTGTATTTCCCGGCAATTCCCTATATCCCAATTCCTTATGTAGCGCCGGTCTTGGCGACAAACGCGTTGTTAGGGATTTCATTGATTTATGTTTATAGAAGGTTTCAGCTCTTTTTCAGAGAATATTTTACACTTAATAAAAAATTTTTTTTTAATCATACTCCATGCCGCACGGCACTGAGCTCCGAGATTTCATTGCCCCGATCTCTCCATTGACTACAATGGGGCAAGTAGCTCGCGCTCTGATTAGCTGGGATAGCCAAGCCCCTGGTAGTTCAACCAATCAGCTCTTTTCTGCATTTTTACTGCATTTTGAACTGTCCCGCCTTTGTTTTTGATTGGTCAAAACTTCTCCATAGGTTATAATGGGTCCCTGTCGCTCCTATTCTGATTGGCCGAGATAGCCAAGCCCCCGCTAGCTCAACCAATCAGCTCTTTTCTGCATTTTTACTGTATTTTGAACTGTCCCGCCTTGTTTTTGATTGGTCAAAACTTCTCCATAGGTTATAATGGGTCCCTGTCGCTCCTATTCTGATTAGCCGAGATAGCCAAGCCCCTGCTAGCTCAACCAATCAGCTCTTTTCTGCATTTTTACTGTATTTTGAACTGTCCCGCCTTTGTTTTTGATTGGTCCAAACTTCTCCATAGGTTTTAATGGGTCACTGTCGCTCCTATTCTGATTGGCTGGCTTACTGAATTTGAATTACTGTATTTCCCAGCAATTTCCAAGATCCTAATTCCTGATGTAGCGCCGTTCTGGATTTTTGGAAAGTGATTTTTTTTTTTTTATTAGGTTTGAGCTCTTTTTCTGATAATGTTTTACGCCTTTATAAAGGCGATTTTTTGGAATCATACTCCATGCCGCACGGAGCTGAGAGCCGAGATTTCTTCTATATGTTTCCTCTCATGTTCCGTTCTCGCTTCACTTCGCCTCCGCCGGATCATTTAGACCAGAATCAACCAGGTCTGACTGTCGGAGATGACGAGCGCTGCAATGCGCCGCACTTTGCCGACTCGTGATCGTATATGCCTCAGAGTTTTCGAGCGCGCCGCGTCCCGCCCCGGAATGGCCACACCGCACCCACACCGCGCCCATTGCACGCCCCTTCATGCGAGGCGCATCCGAAAGTGGCGAACGCTGCGCCTAACCCCGATCCCTGCGTCCGACAGCGGATTCAGGCCGGTGAGGCGCAGGTTACGCCAGAAAACAGGCATAAAGCCCGTTCATACATGTCGCCCTATGTCTGTTGAAGTTTTCCAGTGTATTCAAGATCCCAAACCAAAAGCAAAGTGCAACTTGAATTTTCAACGTGATTTATATGAAGGTGATGGGTGATTCGAAGGTAAATATAGGCTAGAAATTGATAACACAGTGCAGCCTATCAGATTACCTACAAGACAGGTGCCTGTAGCTTTAATGCAACCACTGGAAGAAAAACTGCATTGCTTACAGAGGTGAGGCATGACAGCACCAGCTAATAGGAGCACAGATTGAATCAGCAGTGCCTGCAACTTTAATGCAACCACTGGAAGAAAAACTGCAGGACTTACAGTGGTGAGGCATGACAGCACCTGTTCATAGTAGCACAGATTGTATCAGCAGTTTGGTCATAGTGCAGAAACCATAAGAAAAATTAAGAACATGCATTGATCCTAAGCCGCTCAACAAGGTGCTGAAAAGAAATCATTACCCAATGCCGACAATAGATGATACCAGATCTATCAAAGGCTTAGATAAAACCTGCTCCAGATGTGTTCCAGCAGAAACTGATGCAGGCTTTGGAAGGACTTCCTGGAGTAATAACAATAGCAGATGATATATCAATAGTACGAGAAGATGAAGATATGGAATCTGCAATCAAGGATCATGATCAGAAGATTATGCAATTTTTTGACAGATGTAGAGCAAAACAAATAAAGCTGAACATAGAACATAAAACAAATTCAAGCTAAAAATGAAAGAAGTTCCATACATTGGACATCTTCTGATCTCAAATGGTGTATAAGTGGATCTGGACAAGATGAGAGCAATATAAGATTCGCCTAACCTGCTGATTTTTGTATAGTACAATGATTTCTGGGTATGGTAAATTATCTTTCAAAATGTTGCAGCCATCTGTCAGACATGTGAGCCACTGAGACAATTAACCCACAAATATGTGCTCTGGGAATGGACAGAAAGTCAGTACTCTGCTTTCCGGTCTGTTAAGAAGCTATTGCAGATGCAGAAACCCTAAAGTATTTTGATCCATATTGAGAAGTTGTGGTGCAAAAAAAAAAAAAGAACTGGGAGCTACATTATTGTAGGACAAATAACCAATCACCTTTGCTAGCAGTGATCTGACAACAACAGAGCAGTGATATGTTCAAATTGTGAAAGAACTACTGGCTGCGGTATTTGGGATGGAGACGTTCCACCAGTGCCCCTATGGTCGGCAAGTAACAGTGTATTCGGATCACAAACCTTTGTAGAGCATTACAAAGAAATCACTACTAAGTGCTCAAAAAAGACTACAGTGCATGCTATTATGACTTCAGAAATATAACTCTGAAATATGCTACTGTCCAGGAAAAGACTTACTGATTGCAGATACTTAACTGTCACAATTGAGGAGGAGAATGGCACTGAAACCATCAACTTGTGTGCTTACCGTGTAGTATCAAAAAATAGGCTGAAACAATACAGATGTGTACAGAGGAAGATAGAACTCTCCAGATCTTAAAGACTGTCATCTTGCAGGGCTGGCCAAAGGACAAGCAACATGCTCCAAGGGAAGTTTCTCCTTTCTTCCACATAAGAGATGAACTGTCAGTGCAGCAAGGAATCATCTTTAAAGGAGAAAGGGCTGTTATATCAAAAGCTCATAAGAGACATACTAAAAAATAGCACTCTTCACACTTAGGCATGGAAGGATGTCTATGTCGAGCAGGAGAATCTGTGTATTGGCCAGGAATGAATGACCACATTAAAAATTATATAGCACAGTGTGAAATATGTTCATCCTGCAGTGATAAGCAACTGAAGGAGACATTACAACCAGGGGTGTAACTACCAGGGTAGCAGATGTAGAAGCTGACACGGGGCCTGGTTTCTTAAAGGGCCCAGGACCCGGGGCAGCTGCCACCACGTCTGCTACCCTGGTAGCCTCCGGCACTCCACTCTGCTAATCTGCTACCAGGTGCCGGCCCACAGTGCTGACGTGGGCGACGCGCTGATGTCATATCGCGCCACCCGCGCCGAGCACTGAGACTGAGTGGGAGCTGAGCTGCGAGGGATCGTGGGGCAGGTGAGTAATTACTTATTATTTTTACCTGACCCTGCCTCGCTACCTATATGACCTCTTATAGCCTATCTGACCATGCCTGTCTATATGACCCCCTTACCTGCACCCTGCCTGCCTGCATGACCCTCTATAGCCTACTTGAACCCTGCCTGCCTATATGACCCCCTATAGCCTACCTAAACTCTGCCTACCTATATGGCCTCTATAGCCAACCTTAGTGCCTGCCTGCCTACCTATATGGCCCTTGTAGCCAACTAAACCCTGTCTGCCTACCTATGTGGCCCTTTTAGCCTATCTAAACCCTGTCTGTCTACCTATATGGCCCTTATAGTCTAGCTTAATGGCTGCCTACCTATATGGCCCCTATAGCCTACCTTAATGCCTGCCTACCTATATGGCCCTTATAGCCTACCTAAAGCCTGCCTACATATATGGCCCTTATAGCCTACCTAAAGCCTGCCTGCCTATCTGTATGGCCCTTATAGCCTGCCTATTGCCTGCCTATTTGGAGCCCCTTATAGCCTATTTGCCTACCTATGTGGGCCCCACCCATAACATATCTACCAATCTGGACCACACATATAGCTTATTTACTTAGCTACCTGTGGCCCACCTACTGCCTACTTAGCTACCTGGGGGCTGCCTGCTTAGGGCCAGCCTACCTACTTGGGGCTTACCTACAACCTACCTGTGGCCTGCCTACTTAGCTATCTGGGGCCTTCCTACAGTCAACCTATCTACCTGGGGGCTTCCTACCTAACTGGGGCCTAACTACTGCCTACCTAGGACCAATCTAACTACCTACCTGTACCCTAACTGCCTAATTGAGGCCCTTAAGGGCCTACCAACCTATCTAATGGGAGTCTACCTGGTAACATGATTCTGGACTGTACCCACTTTCCCACCCATGGGAAGTTTATACAGAGGTGGGGGGCAGGGAGTGAGGTGATGGAAAAGTGAGGATTCTAAGATATTTGTGTCTAAATCTGCAGGGATGAGTGGTGACCGGGAGAAGTTGTCATGGCGGGCTGGACCGGATGAAGAACAAAAGGGAAAGTCAACGACTTGTCAGAGAAACGTCACCTGTGAGTCACAAGATGTAACTGCACTGTAATCACTTATATGTCTGCACAGGCTGTGTACACTGGTGTCTACCACTATATGGTCACTGTATGGTGGAAATATACAGTCTGCAGAGCCTGTGTACACTGGTATATACCACTATATGTTCACTATATGGTGGTAATATTGGTCTTTGTATACTGATTAGTAATAGTATAGAGGTATTATTCAGTCACTGTTTTGTGGTAATTTGTGGTCGTGTTCTTGCGGTATGATAATGTCCATATGTAGTAGCATTATTGGTAATGCTGATCTGGGTATAATGGGATTTGTCTGGTAGCAGTATGGTGGTGAAATTTATGGTGAGGTGTTCACTCTTTGTATTATCTGGTAATTGCATGACCTAAGAGGTCCTGGTAAATGGTCGGGGAGGTGGAGGGGGGCATCCAAAAGTTTGCTTTGGGGCCCAGGCTTCTCTAGTTATGCCCTTGATTACAACCACATGAAATACAACATAGGTCATGGTCAAAAATAGGAACAGAGTTGTTCACATGGAATACCTGATAACAGTAGACAATTTATCTAACTTCTGGGAGGCTGACTATTTGCAGGACAAGGGCGAGCACAGTGATTCAATAAAACTCAAGACCCATTTTGCCATGTATGGCATTTTGGATATTGTTATCTCTGACAATGCTGCTTGGTTTACATCATAAGAGTTCAAAATGTTCAGCAGCATATGGGAATTTGAACACAAGACGTCTTCTCCAAGATATCCTCAGAGTAATGGAAAAGCAGAGTCAGCAGTAAAAACAGCCAAAAGACTCATGTGGAAAGCAAAACAGGCAGGTACAGATGTATATCTGTCTATACTGGATCACAGACACACACCAACCCAAGGCCTAAACAGCAGTCCGGCACAGAGACTCATGAGTAGACATACAAAGATGCTCTTACCAACTGCTAGTCATCTGTTAAAGCCAAAGTTGGTGGGAAACATTAAAGCTAAACTAAACAAGAATCAAGATAGGCAAGCTCTCTATTACAATAAATCTGCAAAGGATCTGCCTAATCTCCAGAGGAATGATAACATATGGGTACAGCCAAGCAGCAAATACATTTGTCCAGAAACTGGGACCTCGGACTTACAAAATTGTAAAAGAAGAAAGAAGAAGACTGAGGAGAAATTAGAGACATCTGAGGAAAACACAAGAATGAGATGATTCATGGCCTTTTGAACAGTATCCTGAAACCCAAGACAACGAGGCAACAAGTACAAGCCAAGAACCAACAGGTACTGCTGAACATCATTGTAAGGATTGTGGCCAGAGGCAGGTAACATCAGAAAGCAAATTACCAGAAACAGAAGAACAAGATGTAGACAGTGACACTGCTTATGTTACTAGAGCTGCAGAATGATCAGGAAGCCTGCCCACCTCAATAATTATATCTAACTGTACTGTATTATAGTTATATCTAACTTTGTCATATTGAAGGGGATGTATCACTTCATCAGTTCGGCTGTTCTCTTGAAGCTTGATTCTCTCAGTTCATGAAATCCAGGGGCATTTCTTACCCTTCCAGCTGGGTGTTTCTTAACTGAAGGGGGGTGACATCATCCCCTCCTTCACTGTTCATGCTCATTTCCAAGTCACTGTGTTCAACCCCCCCTCCCCCTCCACATGTCACTGTGTTGTTCCTCTCCTTTTGCAGACTTATTTTGTAAGAGCTGTTTACATACCACAGGCCTGCATTCAGTCTAGACAGCCTTCTATTAACTCAGAGCACTGATCTGTTCTCCACTCACAGCTGGAGGTTTGTTACAGTTGAATCCAGTCTTCTATGAACTCCTCCAGAGCACAGATCCATCTCACTTCTATATTTACACAAGGCAACGAGGCACAATTCTGCTGTTTTCTGATTATAGAAGCAGTTGCAGTGTCACTGAGTAGCTGGTGGGTGTGCAGAGTGAACTGTTGCCAGCCCCCCTTTCATGCAGGAGGATTAGGCACCAAGGCAAAAATTCTGCTGTTTTCTGATTGTAGAAGCATCTTCAGTGTAAATGAGGAGCTGATGGCTTTACAGATTGAAATTGTTGCCGGCCCCTTATTCTTAGTGAGAGTGGCAGGAATGCACAGAATGTAAATTAGTGAAGCCGTGAGCCATTTTAATGCAAGGAAGCGGGATTCGACTGGCACTGGGGAACAGTAGTTACACAAAGCGAAGATAAGGCAGACTGTGAAAACAAGACAGCTTTGCAAATGACATCCAATTGCAAAGTTGCTTGTTTTCACTGTCCCCTTATTCTGAAGACCATTTAATGAAATAATACAACCCTTTTAATTGTTGTTTTTGTTTTTTTTCATTGTTCCTCCATTAAAAAAAAAAAAAAAAGATGTAGCAATATGTTATATGCAAACAAATGAAAATAGAGTGGCGCTTACCATAGACGCTGGGCTGTACGCTCCTTCCGTCCCACTCTGGGATCTTCCAACTAGGGGAAACGCCCGCTCCCTTCCTCCACAGTGGTGCTCCAGGGAAGCAACTTCCGGCTGTTGATGTGCATAAGGTTAGACAAACAACATGAAAGAGTCCCGGCACTCTTGGAAGGGAGATTCAGGAGGCGTAGTGACGATGAAAAAACACACTCTTTATTAGAAGAAGATAAAAGACGACTTTAAAAACATCCAAACGTGAGAAGTTGACGCGTTTCAGGCCATGTCTCCGGCCCTTAGTCGTAACTAACGTCTGCTCAAAAAACAGCCTCCTTATATAGCAGTTCCCTAATTACAATCCAAAGCTATACATATGTGCACTTAACTCTTAAGGCTGCTGGAGGAAAAGGACACTTGAAACCAAGATTAAATGAGACTACTAAGATACCTAATGAATGATCCACCTGTGTGTGTAAAAGAAAGATAAAAAAAAAAAAAACAAACAACCCCAGCACAACAAAAAAAAAAAGAAAAAACCACCAACCCACAAAAAAGGAGAAAAATACCCCTAATAAATGTATAATGAATCTGATCTAAAATTCAAACCTTTTGGAAACCTAGTATCCAATGTTAGGATCCAAAAGGCTTCCCTATTTAATAATACTTTTCTCCAATCCCCTCCCCTTGGGGGTTTATTGACTTTTTCTATAGCTTGGACGCTAAAATTAGCTAGGTCACCTTGATGCATTTCCTGAAAATGTTTTGCTGCTCCTGAAATTTTACGAAGACTAGGGTTTTTACAATCATAAATATGTTCCCTAAGACGTTTATACAGATCCCTAGTGGTACAACCGATGTATTGCACCTTGCATACATCGCACCATATACAATATACTAAATGTGAGCAGCGAAAATTGAGGAAACTGTGAATTTTATATGATTTTCCTGTTACAAAGGAAGAAAAACTTGCAGAGCAGAGATCTATCCTTTTGCTAGAAAATGTAAATGAAGCTCATACACATACTAGGAATATAGGGATAGAAAATGTGGAATTACAATACATTAAGAACAGTGACTTCTATCACATTAATTCTAGATCTACAGCAATGGAGGATTTTCAATATCTAGTGGAAAAAGAACTCCGTGATTTACATCTTAGACAGCCACAGGGACAGAGGAACATGACCCGTAAGGAACATATAGCCCTTAATTCCATACAATCTAACACACATCTTATAGTAAAAGTGTCAGACAAGGGCGGTTCAGTTGTAGTCCTGGATAGGGACTTATATATAAGGGAGGTCAATAACATGTTGATGGATAAGGAGACTTATAAAAAACTCTCTACAGACCCCACGAACATTTTTTCTAAAAAGGTTACTAAACTTTTGGAGGAGGGGGTAGCTATGGGGGTACTCACCATTAAACAGAAAGAGGATATGGATGTTAAATTCCCGAGGGTCCCTGTATTTCATGCCCTTCGGAAGGTCCATAAGGGGACTTTTCCTCCTCCTTTCCGCCCTATAATCTCAGGTATACGGTCTATATGCGAACATATTAGTACCTTGCTGGACCGTCATCTGCAACCCTTAGTTTTCAGGTCCCCTAGTTACCTCCAAGATTCTAGGGAAGTTTTGAAATACATGAACAATATTGTGTGGAAACCTGAATATCGATGGGTTTCATGCGATATTACAGCTCTCTATACTTCAATATCCCATGAATTGGCAATCAATGTATTATCACAACATTTGAGCAAATTCACGAACTACCCTGACTCACTTAAACAGTACATTTTGTTGGTAACGGAATTTTTGTTGGGACACAACTTTTTCTACTTTTATGGGTCCTATTATCTACAAATTCAGGGTTGCCCTATGGGCTCCTGTTTTTTCACCGTCTCTGGCCAATATTTTTGTTTCTCATTGGGAAGAAGCATACATCTATTCCACTAGCAACATTTTCACAGAGGACATACATTGGTATGGAAGATTTATAGACGATACCATGCTAGTCTGGCAGGGATCGTCTACATCCATACTTAAATTACATAAATTCCAACCAATATAACCTCACATTCACATTTGAAACTCATGATAAAGAGATCAATTTCTTGGACTTAAAACTTACAGGGGATCCAGAGTCTGGCACAGTACATAGCGTTACGTTCAGAAAAGAGATTTCTGGGAACAGAATGTTACATGCTACTAGTTTTCATCCCCAACATGTGGTAAATAATTTACCAATGGGTGAATTTATTAGATCCAAAAGGAATTGTAGTAAACGTCAAGACTATGAACAGGAAAAACAGGTGATCACTAGCAGATTGAGATCTCGGGGTTACAAAATGAGACACATCTATAGAGCAATAAACAAAGTAGAGAACAAGAACAGGACAGATTTGATTTCTAGCTCAGCAATAAGACAAAATCCAAATAAATCCCGACCCTGTTTTGTCACCCAATACAGCAGACAGTTCAAGGATATCACCAATATTAGAGACACATTTTTACCAGTTCTCACTATAGATCCAACTTTACAAGAGATTTTGAAGAATGGATGTAGCTACGTCTCCAGAAGACCTCGAACAATAGGTAACATAGTTTCCCCTAGTATGCTTATTCCCTCTAGACGAGAGAGGGGCACATGGATAGATTTCAAAGGATCCTTCAAATGTGGCATGAATAGATGTATTCTGTGCAAATATATGGTTACATAAGATAGTTTTTCTTCCTTTGTAACAGTAAAATCATATAAAATTCACAGTTTCCTCAATTGTCGCTGCTCACATGTAGTATATTGTATATGGTGCGATGTATGCAAGGTGAAATACATCGGGTGTACCACTAGGGATCTGTATATACGTATTAGGGAACATATTTATGATTGTAAAAACCCTAGTCTTTGTAAAATTTCGGGAGCAGCGAAACATTTTCAGAAAATGCACCAAGGTGACCTAGCTAATTTTAAAGTCCAAGCTATAGAAAAAGTCAATAAACCCCCAAGGGGAGGGGATTGGAGTAAAGTATTATTAAATAGGGAAGCCTTTTGGATCCTAACATTGGATACTAGGTTTCCAAAATGATTGCATTTTAGATCAGATTTATTATACATTTATTAGGGGTATTTTTCTCCTTTTCGTGGTTTGGTGGTTTTTCATTTTTTTTTTTTTTTGTGTTAAGGTTGTTTTTTTTTTTTTTTCTCTTTCTCTCTTTTCCACACTCAGGTGGATCATTCATTAGGTATCTTAGTAGTCTCATTTAATCTTGGTTTCAAGTGTCCTTTTCCTCCAGCAGCCTTAAGAGTTAAGTGCACATATGTATAGCATTGGATTGTAATTAGGGAACTGCTACATAAGGAAGCTGTTTTTTGAGCAGGCGTTAGTTACGACTAAGGGCCGGAGACATGGCCTGAAACGCATCAACTTCTCACGTTTGGATGTTTTTAAAGTCATCTTTTATCTTCTTCTAATAAAGAGTGTGTTTTTTCATCGTCACTGCGCCTCCTGAATCCCCCTTCCAAGAGTGTCGGGACTCTTTCAATATGTTATATGCTGTGTGGCCTCTAGGGGTCTCAATACTTATTAATGTGTACTACAATGACATTGCAACTTATTGGTGTAGTGGTCAGGACCTGATCAGACACATGTGTAATAGCAGCTAACGCCTAATGTAAAAAAGTCCCTGAATACATCAACTGAGTGTGATCCATCATAAGCAACATCTAAGAGAACAGGCAGCATAAACCTTTGCAGGGGATGTCTGTAATGCAACAACCCATTTAATCTTCTTGCACTCTGTAACTTATAGCCTGTGGTTTCATGATTGTCCAGGGTTACTTATTACAACATTAAAAATGCAGTCCTTACAAACTTAGATTATTCAAGGAGGATATAGTATATGGTTGGCCTATAGAATGCAATAGTTTAGAATTTACAGACATCCATTCATTTTTATTTAGTCATTTTCCTGAAAGAGGTTGTCTCTTTAGACAACCCCTGGCAAAATGTGCCTAACAGGGTAATCAGCTGGTTGCTCTTATGGCCGTACTTAGCACCCCAGCTGATTTTGGTGGAGTAATCTGAGGACAGTCAGGGATTTCCCTTGCAGTGGTCACTGTAGGATAAAAAGTAATATTAGAGGCCCTTTACATGGCACAGGACAAATACCGGTTGGATTTACTGCAGGAAGACCCAGTAACAGTCCATAGAATAAACTCAGGTTGGTTGTTGTAGTGACATAAGCAGGGACATAACCTAGGGTATCACCAGCAGATGTCAGGATGTAACTGGCCAGAGGTTGAATCAGGAGCATAGTCATGAAAGGAGCAAAGAGCCAGATTTGGGAATAGAACTACACCCAGATGAACAATTCAAGGGATGAAACATAGGCACAACAGAAAAATGAAGTAAATTTAACAGATAATGCATGGCAGAATGATTCTGCTCTAAATAGATCACCAAGCTTAATGTCATCTCTCTTTGCTTTAGAAACTTGCTACAATTGTACAACAAAAAGTGGTAGAGCAGTAATTGGAGCCAATGAAGGATGGCAGCTTAAGGAGAGGCATCCATTTGGACATGGCCAATGGCTGGGGTTTGGAGAGGTAAGCAACAGTTGTATTAGACAGCAGGTTGTTGACAAATGTTTCCAAATTTTTTGTGTTCCACCAGTAATGTAGCCACCATCATTTCAATTAATCACATTGTCTACTATTGACAACTACATGTAAGATCTTATTTTAGGACTTGTCAAGATGATAGAATTTATCTAATTATGTATTGTGGATTTAAAAAGCATCCACACAATGTCTACTGAAATAAGTAGATGCCCATTCATTTTGTAGGAAATTGTGTTATGCAGTTCCAGAACAGGGAAAATAAGCCTCCTCATTTAGTTCCACTGGCAATATCAGCTGCTAAGTTTATCTCTGGACAACCCATAGTATAGTATTGAATGGATCAGACCAAAGAAAACCTTTAACCTGAACATTCCAAATTCTGGTCTCATTACCCAATATTCTTCATCTATCCTACACTTAGGCAATAGAATGGTAATTGTTTAATCATGCAGACACCAAATTTAAAGAATCACTATCACTGTTCAACAGCACTACCTCCATTTTGTCCTATTGTTCTTAGATCCAGGCCCCTCAGATATCATGATGACAAGGCCCTTTACTATGGATAAATGCCCCATACCCAAACCTCTTGTAATTTTGCCTTTGATCCACAAGTTTCCAATCAATCCACCTTCATGCATTATGGATTGGTTAGATCCTCTCGTTTCCCTTTGGTCCATGTGTTTACAGAAATATATATATATATAAGATATAGCTTTAATTTAATCAATCTTAAAAAATAGGAGGAAAAAAAAATGTTTCTTGTTTGATGGCCAATGCTACCACCAGCTCAGGGGGACTGCTATGGGGAGCCCGTGTGCTCCCTCATATGCAATTCTTTTCCTGGGCTGGTGGGAGCAAACTATTGTCTTTTCTGATACCTTCCAAGAAATGCAGGACTTATCCTCTTTTGGGGGCATTATATAGATGATATTCTGATTCTGTGGACAGGGACAGATACGTCTTTTTATCAATTTGTTGACCAATTGAACCTTAATACAATAGGTTTAAAATTTACATCTGTCATACACGAACGGGAATTGGTGTTTCTCGATGTTAAGATTTTGAAGGGGAGGGATGACTGTTTATAAACCATCTTGTATCGTAAACACACAGCAGGTAGTGGCCTGCTGCGTTGGGATAGTTACCATCCTTTCCCGTTGCACCGAGGGATACCAGAAGGTCAATTTATACACGTTCTGAGAAATTGTTCGTCAATTTCTTTGTTTAAAAACAAAGCCGACAAATTAAGATCAAGCTCAATACAATAAGAATTGTTGGGACGTATGATAATGCAGCTAAGAGAATTAGGGAAATCATCTCAAATTTCTGGCCTCTATTGCTTCAAGATCCGGATTTAAAGGAATTTATTGACCCTTCCCCTAATATCACCTATAGGAGAGGTAAAAACATTAGGGATTCCTTTGTCCATAGCCACTTTACTCCACCCGTACCAGATACAATGTGGCTTCGCTCAAAACCTTTCGGAACTTTTAAGTGCAGTAGTTGCAAGACCTGTCGCTTTATCTCTGTGTCAAAATCAGTTACCAATTTTTCCTCTGGAAACATCTTCAAAATGTTCGGATATGCAAATTGTAATACTAGGGCGGTGATTTATCAGGCCACATGTCCCTGTCCATTGATGTATATCGGGAAGACCATCCGGGAACTAAGACGAAGGATACTTGAACATATTGAGGACATTAGACATGATCGAGATACCACACTGGCTTGACATATGAACCTTAAATATAGAGAAAATCGACAGGCTATCACCTTTTCTGTGGTAGAAGGGGTGCATCCGTCCCCAAAAAAAGGGGTCTTGGAGAGAAAGATTCTCCAAAGAGAAGCAAATTGGATATTTCGGCTTAAAACCCTTCAACCTTGTGGGTTAAATGATTCCCTTTCCTTCACATCTTTTATGTGATCCTCTGATTTATTTTTATCCTTACTACTTATTCTATCATGATTATCTATTATTGTGGTTTGTAACATATATATTATCATCAGTATATTTATCTCCCTAACCTTTTTTATTTGCCTGTTTAGTGTCTGATGTCATTTGTGGTTTTTATTGATTTATACACTGTTGTGTTTTGGTATTTAGCACTTGTGCACCTTATTTTCTGGTGGGGTTTTGTTTTGAGCAGTTTGTAGTACTAATGTGTCCTGTACATAGGATGTAGGGATGTTGTAGGGACCTGATAGTATTAGTTTGGAGGGCGGGGTCGCACGTTTTCAGGGCCGGTTCCCCGTTTTTTGTAGGCTTATAGTGTTAGGGTGTAATAGGGTTTTTTTCTCCTATTTTTTAATATTGACTAAATAAAAGGTATATTTTATAATATATATATTATATTTATTTTTTTTTCTGTACCCGTAGGTATCAGTTATCCTTATGGTTTGTTATACCATGTGTTTAAATGCAGCAAATGGTGTTTTCATCAGCCTGGTTACAAAAACTTAGAATGGATTACACAAAACAGTCTGCAGACTTGACCCCATTCATTCTTCTTTAATTAAATGCCCTTAATTTGGCTCTGATCTTGCTGAGATGAGTGCAGTTTGTTTTATATTATATAGAAGTATAGGGGTAAGTATGAGAAGTGTATGTGCATTTGTTCACATAATGTGCTCTATTGTGTGCACAATAGTAGGGATTACACAGGATGAAAAAATAAGAATCGTCAATTGTCAAGTAAGAATCAGAATATCCCATACTGCCAGCTGTTGTAGCGCTTCTGGTTTGGGTTTGGCTATATGCTATCTGAATATCAGCAATTTAATTTGGGTCGGCCCAAACAGAATGTTGGCAGAATTTTCAGAAGAATTGCTCTTAACCCTAAACCTATCCTAACCTCAAGTTCGGGTTGGGTATGGTTGAAGCTAGGGTTGGATTTTTTCATTCAATTGGAGTTACATAGTTACATAGTTTGTAAGGCCGAGAAAAGACAATACGTCCATCCAGTTCAGTCTATTTTGCTAAAGTGTTGCTAAAGTGTTTAGTTGGAGTTTTAGATACAGTTAGAGTTATAGTTAGGATTAAGTTGGGTTTAGAATTTGGGCTTCGTGTTAGAATTTGGTTTATGGGTTGGGGTTCACCAGATGGTCTCCAGATGTGTGGGGCAATTTGAAGACAGGTGCTTTCTGGGAAACACATCCACATTTATTTCCCCATAGACCTGACAGGATTTCGGATCAGGGTGTCTCAGATCCTGAATATTTTGACAAGCTCTGCTGAACTGTTCTCAAATTACACTTCGGTCTATTCAAACAACACTGCTGCTGACCAAGCCAAGACTTAGGAGTGGTCACACAGAGTGCATAAGCTTCCCCTCCTAAATGGCAGGAAGGCCACATATGGCCTGAAACTTGTGACAACCATGAATCATAATGCTAATTGTATGGCAGTATTATTAAAACATAGATGGAGAGAGAGGCATGGACCGCATTTCCTCACACTATATGTTGATTTACTGCTTCTCAGCAAAATTTTACAAAAATGAACAGGAGGTTCTTAGTATACTTTTTGATCAAACAGTATTAGCCCACTTGCCACTTCACGGCGACCTCTTTAAAGTGGGTCTCTACACTAACGGAGGCAGCACTGCACGGCCGCAGCAAAAGTCACACAAATGAGGGGCACAGCCCAGTGGCCCAACAGCACCACTGCTGCCCCCTGGCTCTGGGCTGTACCACCACACAAGCACAGCATCAGAGCAGCAATGGCCGCCACACAGCACCACCACCAGAAAAGGAGAGGTTGACACTTCTTACCTCTCCTGGGCTCCCTGCAAGCAGACTGAAAGAAAGGGCATTAACCCTTAGAGTATGTTAACATGGCTTATTTTGAGGCATAATTGCGGGCGCATCTCGCCGCGTGTTTGTACTTTATATGTGGCAAGATGCGTGCCGCAATTACGGTAATCCATAGCGAGTAATGCATATCTATGGGGCCAGTGGGCTGATCAGCGTGAACTCCCGAAACATACGATGTACTGCGGCACATACTGTGCGTGCCGAAATACATTGTGTGAGCATAGCCTTATACAGACTACTGCTAATTAAAGACACCTGGGCCAAATGGAGAGGAATGCTGGTCCATGTGTGAAAAGAAAGACATATATATTCAAACATGAAGGGAGAGGCATGAACCGCACATCCTCACACTATATGTTGATCTACTGCTTCTCAGCAAAATTTTACAAGAATGAACAGGCGGTTCTTAGCATACATTTAGATATTTTTATTAAGACATAGAGGTACATGTATGAAAACTGTCTAGCCATGAGGCTTTCCTTGTTGCCCATAGCAACCAATCAGAGCACCCCTTTTATTTTGTCAGAGCACTATATGAAATGAAATGGGAGCTCTGAAAGTCATAGACCTATACAGTTTTTATACATCTGACCCATTGTATGAAATTATGGTTACGGTATTTTGTTTTTTTTTGAGCACTGGATTATCACTGCTACTTAGATACAATATACTATATTAGTTTTTAAGTAAATGGTGGTGGCAGTATTCTTTAGGTATCATGCTAAGGCACTGTTTGATGTAAGTTTTTTTTACACATTATGACAGAAGGTAATGCACATTGCACCATCCAACCTAAATCTGTCCCTGCTTCTCACCTCTTAGACCCATGAACATATGCATAATCTGCATCTATGAATCATCCACCACTGATAAGACTTTTATCAGCAGGCATGTCTATATTCCACTATATTTCCTTATGTATTTAATGCTGCGTTTTAAATTCCTCATTATACTTGTTTAATCCAACCCTACAAGACACATAAATTATCATTACATGAGCTTAACTAGAGTCAGCAGTAGAGTGTTTGCTCCATTTGTATTTTAATTTCTGCCTATTAATAACCATAAAGTAGACTAAAATGGAAAATCTTGGAATCTGTCATCACACTCACTCTTTCTTGTCTGCATGTTTTGCATATTGCTGACACATGTAAATACCTGCACCTTAATGGCGCTCTTTAGATCTAATGAGATACATTATGAATCATTTGACATCAACCTCTTCTGTACATTGTATCTACTTTAAAGATTGCAGGGAAATGACAAATGATTTCTAGAGAGCTGGCTATAGCAGAATACATTCCCATGAGATCCTGAGTGACCAACACAAATCTGAGGATGTCAAGATATCGGATAGTGCCAGGAATAACATTGATTGCAAAACCCCCCACAGAACTGCCACCCTGTCCTATAATTCACAATCGGCTTCATTTGGAGTATATTTATAAAAGCTTTCTAGCTGTTTTGTTTGGGGAAAGCAAAACCTCAGTTCCCAGTGCTGAAAAGGCTCATTTTTTTTGGAAGTATAAATGAGGTTTTTGTCGCTGAAACATCACATAGATGCATAAAGTGACTCATACATTTGGGAATTAATTAAGTAAATGGAGAAGCCTCAGTATTTCCACATTTGCATTCCTCCCCATGTAAAGTTTTAATGCTACAAACCACTGTGAATAAAAACAACTTAAGCTCGAAATTGTGAGCTCCTTTATTTAAACACCCTTTCCTATGGAAATTGAGTATATACTGTAGATATGAACAGACCCTCGAATGCATAAAATAAAGCATGGACTTTACTTTACAAGTACTGTAGTCTCGATGGAGTACATAATGGAGGAAGGGACCAATAATGATAAACAGAGACTGGCCCCACCAGGTGACAGGGGAAACCAGTGGTGGACTTCTGAGCATGGCAGACCTGGAGTTGCTTTTCAACTGCAAATTTATCCTTGGGAGAGACAGAAAGGCAAATAAAAAGAGGAAACATTCAAGATGCAGAATAAAAGAGGCATGTATAGTCATGACAGAAACTGTAGGGTGGGCCATCAGGATCAACTCTTCTGGTGGGAAATGAAAATTGACTCCACTAGTGGGCCTCTTAATGAACTCCACCAGTGGTCCCTAGGCACTTCAGTCTGACATTGCCTCCCAGCAATCTCATTTGTAGGCCCCATAACATTAGCATCTGCTATCCAGATATACCTGCCTGCTTGACATCTGGGAACTGCACCCATACTTTACAACCATACAGGGTCTTCACTTTGAATGGTTATGTCAAACAGATGCTCTTGATCCCTGCAGCCAATCCGCAGCTGCAGCAGTGACACTCTGAAGACTGCCTGGAGCACCGACAGATTCTGCAAAGAGGTGAGTAGGGAGGTAAGAATGATTTATTTCTATAAAAAGGTTTGTCATTACCAAGGTGCCACACAAGAAACATCTAACAATGGGTAAAACCAGTGAGCTATTTCATGAGCTTTGCAATGTTATTGTTGCAAAACATACTGATGGCAATTTGGAGGACATAATCTGGAAATGGAGAGAACAACATTTCACAATAAACCAGCCACAACCAGGTGTCCCCCACAAGATTTAAGACAGAGGACTGAAAAATAATTATTGAAAGGGTTGTCCGTGACCCAAGGACTACCAGTAGAGAGCTACACAAAGACCTGGAATCAGCAGGTACAATAGTTTCAAAGAAAAAATAAGTAACACTCTCAACCTCCATGGTCTGTATGCACGCTCAACACCCAAGACTCCATTTGCTCAACAACATTTAGATGAGCCTGTGAAATACTGGGGGAATATAGTCTGGTCATATGAGACCCAAATTTACAGGAGTCTTCCAGGAGTTTAATGATTTCATAGAACACTATAAGCAACATTTATATGGAAAAGCAAATATATTCCTCTATCTTCATGTGTTTCTTTTCTTTTGCCTCTTTTGTCATCTATCATAACATTTGGGAAACTTCCTGCTTGTGGGAAGGTCAGTAGTTCTCCAGCAGCTATTTCCTACAAGTCTCAATATCCATTGCAGTTACAATCTGGGGCTTCCCTCCATCTGCCCCCCTTATCTTCCTGTTCAGCCCTGCACTGTATACTCTTACATCATCCTTCTCAGAGATGTGCACCTCATGACACTGCATCTCTGCTCCACTTCACTTGCTGGTTGCCTGCAGCAGACTGTGTTAAAATACAGTGCACAAATCAATTTGTAACATGGTAAAACAACATTCTTTCATCATCCCATCATATATGTAATACACGTACAAATATATATAATTTGGTTTATATATTTTTATGTATGTACTGTCCATTCCCCACAGCAGGTACACAGCTATCCCATCATTGTAACTCTGATTGTTGTAGGAATGTGGCATCACCCAGCTTTCCTGTACAATGGATAGCCTATCTAGCATCCAAGAACGGTGAGCAATGTCACATCCTCCACATCAATCAGTTTTTGAACATGGGAAAGCTGTGTGCCTGCTGTAGGGAATATGTCATCATGCCTGCACCCAGTGATGTCAGAGCAGCATCTCATGATGCTTTACCCTGGCAGACTTTTTTCTGATTGCTGCTAGATAATATCAGATGTCCTAATGCACATTCAGCCAATAAAACAAAGCAAGTCTTCTATCCAGTTGAAAAGATCTATTTAGTAAATGTATAAAAAGACATCTCCTTGTATCAGAAGAGGTAAAAACAGAACAAAATAATGAAGGCAGCCAGACTCTAGCAGCTAGCAGGGACGAGTCACTATGTACACATAGATATCAATGTATGTCTCCACAGCTCTGTAGTTGAATGATTACATTCCTGTTAGCACCTTTGTTTACATAGTGACTGATGAGTTACTTGAGGCAGCCAGATCTTTTTCTGCTCAGGTCACACCCATCACAGGGGAGTGTTTCTGAGCTGAGCCTGACTTCAAATAACACCCACTGAGTGATGATAAAATGTCCATTGAGGCCATGTGATCAATGGATGTCAAGTGGTTTGCAGGAAGTAGGAAGGAAGGGAGGAAAGGATTCTCTGTCTGGTTTTGCAAAGCAGAAGAGGTAAATCGTTTTGAATGAGTATCAATTACAAAGTTCATTATAATTAAGTTGTGAGCTCTATAACAAATACAAATTCTCAGAGAACCCCTTTAACTCTTTGAATGCCATAATTTACATCACGATTGGAGGCCAAAAGGCACTGCAGATCACCCCAAAAACGCCATGCCAGCAGTGAAGGCTGAAGGTTGGAACATAATGATATGAGGATATGTATTAGCATACGGCACTGGCAAACTTCATATAATTGAAGGAAGGATGAATGGACAAATGTTCCGAGACATTCATGATAAAAATCTACTGCCATCTACTAGGACGATGAAGATGAAATAAGGGTATATGTGTCAGTTACACACGGCCAAGGAAACTCTCAATTGGTTTCAGAGACAGAAAATAAAGCTGCTAGAATGGCCCAACCAATCACCTGAATTCAATAGAAAAGCTATGGAAGGAATTAAGGTTCTGAGTAAACAGAAGGAGCTTCAAGATTTGAAGACTGTTTGTGTGGAACAATGGGCTAAAATACTGAGTTTCTCCATACAGGAGGCGTCTTGAAGCTGTCATCAACAACAAAGGCTTTTGCATGAATTATTAAATACATTTCAGTAAGAGTGTTCAATTCTTTTTCCCGGTGTCATTTCTTATTACTACATATAACTTAATTTAGGAACATCTTAGAAAATAGTTGACGTGTTCAATACTTATTTCACCCACTGCATATGGAGGTATCTATGGGTTGTAACTGTTACATGGGGGGAATCTGTGATCTGTCACTTTTATATGAAGGGAATCTGTGGCCTGATACTGTTTTATGCGGGTTTTTATGAGTTGTCATTGTATAAGCGGGACATCTGTGGGGTGTCTGTTATATGGGGGCATATGAGAGCTGTTACTGTTAAGCATAAGGGTTAATTTGCATGTGGAAATTTTACACCATGGACAAATATGTTGCAAGATTTTATGGTGTACTTTATAGGTTCATGGCACTAAATAATGTCACATGTAAAACCATGCTACAGCATCCAATTTTTTTGATATGATTGGTATATTGACCTGTAAGTATAAGCATTCATCGTAACATGTTGATTTTATGCACATACTGTTGATCTCCAGCATCTTAATTTTACCCATACTTGCCAACTCTCCTGGAGATGATAGATTGATGGATAAAGAAGGACCCCATAACAGTTGCCTGTCAGTCTCAGCTCCTTCAGGTCATGATGCCATGTTAGTGTTCATGGATCAAAACTCATATTTGGTGTGTGCGTAACTCATGAAGTATAGGGTGGGCACTTTTACTTTCCTTGCCAGCCCCCTTTAAATGGCAGTAATTAATTCAGGCAACTAGCATCATGTGAAGACATTACACAAATCACATGCTTTTTTGCATATATTTACCTGGCTGATATTTTTAGATAGAAAAGGTGGCAACCCTACCCTCAACCCGGGTAATGCAGTGACATGTGCGTTTCTACTAAGCAGTAAAGGATGTCTTTCTCTTGCATCCCGGATATATTCCAGCTGGAGGGAAGATGATGCAGACTTAATAATGATGTTTTAAAATTGGCCTGGGATGCTCTAGACCATGAGCGGAGCTGACAGACTAACTGTCTCCCAGACTGTACTGTATCTGGATGTGAGAGGTCGGAGTCTGTCTGGTTGACAGACAGTGGCAGTCCACTCCATTCTCAGTCCTGAGCATCCGATATCCTGTATATAGTCAGCATCACTGTCAGACATTTAATCAGCAGCTTCAAGAGTTCATGAACTGGCTCACACAGGAACAGATCCCAAGAGGATAAAGGTAGAAAACTTAAGGAACCTTCTTGAGGTTCTTAAGGAACCTTCTGTGAGGAGCCTATTACCTACCAGTGGAACTGCATCAGCAATCCCAATACTACTGTCTGCTGGGTCCACTGCTCCATGAAGGAGTAAAACAGATACTACTCTGTCTCCCTACTACACACAACTCCCATTGTATCTCATGTGGCCCGTTCTGCAGGATGCATTACCATTCCTTTTTGACCATACTGTGGACCTTAGGTTCAAAGGAAGTAAAAGCATTAGAAGAGAGAATAGCTCCAATTTACATTGTTGTTGGGCCAGTTTTTCTGTACCATCTGAACCAACACAGCTCTGTAGCATTAAAGTGAACATGATGTCTGAGTTGCTATTCCTCTATTTATCTGTGGTCTGACTTTTAAGTCACAGTCATTGCCATCTTCTGTCCATAAGTGGTAATAAGGGGTAATAACCACATTTTAGGAGCAGAAACACTATGTAAAATGAGTAAACTGGCTGTTCACAGGGGCATGACTTTATGTTGTACTAGTCGTGTCTATTGAGCATAACCAAGCTGCCTACAGTTCGAGAGTCAGGCCATGGGTACGGTGTTCTACCAAATAACAGCTAGGCTCTTGTAAAGCTTGGAGTGTTGGTGAGAGCTTGTGGAAAACAAGAAAGTCTGGGGTAATGGGGCAGCTTGTAGTAGAAAGGGATTGGCTGTAGTAGAGTTTAGGTGGGGATAAGTCTGTGTGGGCTGTAACTCCAGCCAGTAGTTTTGCATGTTCTAGTAGGTATGAATAACCTCCAGCTGGCAGTGAGAATCAGTGCCATAGGGGCGATATTCCAGCCAATCTGGGCCTGTTATCTAAGATTTAATTGGGTAAGCAGCCCAATTCTGCAACACATTAACTGTAACACAGCAGTAAACAGACTGGCATGGAGAAGAATAATTTTGTAAAATGCACTGACACGCATACCAAGGGCCAAAAACAGAGCCTGAAGATATTCTCATTCTTCTACGAAGAATGCTATTTCTGAATGCTAAATTGCTGTTGTCCAAGTGAGCATTTAGCTGTGAGCTACTGTATTTCTACAGACTCTTTGGATCATTTGAGCATTTTATTTCATATGATTATTATTACTTATTGTTATTTCATTTTATATCACTTTATTTTAAATGTAGATGGATTAAGCTGACGCTCGACATTTCTGCCACAACTTTATATACCTGGTATATAAAAGACCCTCCTTTTCTCTGATACCTGCTATTAGTTGCTTGTTGACCTTCAACTTTATATCTCAGAACATTGATTGACCCATGATGGTTTCAACTAAATTATATCTAGTATATATGGCAATTTGAAGTTCTTGCCATCATTGTTGAAGAGGTACTCCAAAATCAGCTATTTGTGACGTATGAAAAATGCAAGTCCTACCTCTATATTTTGAGAATATTTTTTTCATCAAGGTGGATAACATATAAATATGTGGCCATGAGGGTCTTCATTCAGTGTTACAGAAAACAGCCAGGCACACTTACACATACCCATAAGCTGAGCATGCATCAATGTTACATTTAAGGCATATTGTAACGGTCGGGTGATGACAAATGTACGCCGAAGCGCCGACCGCTGACATCCAGGTGTGGATCCCCTGTGATCACCTCAGGCGAGGTGGTAGCTGGAGGACTACAAGAGACCGCCGCAAAGCGGGATGGACTTTGCTGCGGGGACCACCAGGTCGCTACCCCTGATGTGGCTACCTGCGGTGACAGCTGAGGTGCAGGACAGGAATACAGGCGGTGGTATACATGAACAACAGGAAACATGTGCATCAGGATACAGGAGGAATAAACATACACACAGCAGGATACAGAACAAGTGCAACATCAGGACATGGCAGGTACTGGACAAGGACGACACGACAGGATACAGGACAGGTGCAGAGACAGCAGACAAGACGGACGGATGGTCAGGAGCTCAGGTGGTAAGCAGGAACGGGACCAGCAACTCAGGGGTTAAAATCCCCAATAGCAGACCTGAGATGCTGGCAGGAGCTCAAGATGAACTCAGCATGAGGCTAAAACTGCAACAATGGACTGACCCAGAGTAAAGGCAGGAACTTCCTCTTATAGCCAGATGTCAGAGGTGAAGAGGAAGGTGCACAGGACAGGAAAATAAAAAAAGGAGGAAGTGCTTTGCGCAGCCCTAGGGGGCACATTTCAAGACGGACCCAGGAAGAACAAGAAGGGGAGGGAAAGGGAGG
>JAODAL010037882.1:0-39877 GCA_025379985.1 Phyllomedusa bahiana | reverse complement strand
GGGGTTAAAAAGCGGGAACGAGCTCGTAACCAATTGGCACTGCACAATCTTGCCGTGGTGGTGTCGTTCGCAGTGAGAGGAAACGTTGCTCATTCACTAAGATGCTTTGGCCGCTACAACATCTGAGGGGTTAAAAAGCAAGGAACAGAGATCTGTCCCCTGCTTTTCCCAGGGGGTATCAACTGCAATTAGCAGCCAGCCCCCGCCTCTATGTAGCAGAAAGCAGAGCAATCCCACTACATAGTCGTTTACTTTATGACGGACTTCAAAAATCAAATGTCAATAAAGGGTTTAATGCAATTTAGGAAGCGCATGTTTTTCCTGCTAAAGGTGGATAAAAACTGTAAAAATTCTTTAGCCAATGATCAATAATATGGGGCTAACGAAAATAAAGAAATAAAAAATGAATTTATTGAATATATATTTATTAGTTTTTTTCGTTACACCCATATTTTTTGTTCATTTTTATATAAACATCGGAAACAACTTCATGAGTCTTATCATTTCATTTCTGGCATGTACAGTTTATTATAGATTGCATTAGAAAACTCATAAATCGTCGCTCGCCTCTCCCATTGGCCCAAATAATCGCGCCTCTTTTAACTTAGCCAATCACAAAAGAGCTTGCTCTGCATTTTCTTTTCCCCATAGAACTCTATGAAAATAAGTAGCTCACCACTATATTGGCTAAAGAAAGGACGAGCCCTTTTCCCCCCAAAACCAATCACAGTAACTAAAATAATTTCCCATAGACAGTAATAACTTTTAGGGCGCCCTTCTATCGCGCTCTTCTTGCTCACTCAAAATCGACGCCCCTACATATGATTGGTGGGTTGATATGTGGCGGGTGGTCTCAACCAATCAGCTCTTGTCCCTTTATTTTTACTTTATTTTTAACTGTCCGCCTTTTCATTTTCATCAATACCTACTCCATAGGTTATAATGGGGCACTGTCGCTCTTATTCTGATTTGGTTGGTTTTCTGCCGACCAATGAAAAGCGCTTACAGAATTTGAATTACTGTATTTCCCGGCAGTTTTCAATATCCCAATTCCAGATGTAGTGCCGGTCCCGCGTTGTTAGTGATTTTTAATTTATGTATGTTTATAGGTTTTTAGCTCTTTTACAGAGAATGTTTTACACCTAATAAAAACAATTTCATTTACTAATACTCCCATGCCGCACGGAGCTGAGATTTCAGTACCCCCATCTCTCCATAGACTAAAAATGGGACAAAGTAGCTCGCACTATGATTGGCCGGGATAGCCAAGCCCCCAACTTTCAACCAACCCGCTCTTTTCTGCATTTTTTACTGTTTTTTAAAACTGTCCCGCCTTTTTCATTTGTTTGGTCAACACTACTCCATAGTTATAATGGGTCACTGTGGGCCCCTTTCCCGGTTTTTGGCGGGTTTCTGTCGCCCAAATTAAAAGCGCTTACAAAATTTTAATTACTGTATTTCCCCGGCTATTTCCAATATCCCAATTCCTGATATTGGGGGCCGTTTTTGGGTTTTTTGTTATTTATTTTATTTATGTCTTTTTTAGAAGGTCTGAGATCTTTTTTAAAAATGTTTTCCCCCTAAAAAAAAAAATTTTTTTGAAACTTACTCTTGCCTAAACGGAGCTGAGATCTGGTTTTGTATTTTTTTGCGATCTTAAATTTTTTTCCCTTTTAATTTTTAAATGATAAACTTTTAAAAATCCTTTTTAATCTTTTTTAGCAACTTTGATTTTTCATTTTTTATTAATGAAATTTTTTTTTATAGACAACTCATTTTAGGTTTGACTGTTGTAACAGCCCGACCAGAGCAAATTTTGCCCCATTACGTTAGTTTCCCCCGCCCCCTCCGGCTCGGGTGGCCCAAATTCAACAAGGCCCCTGCCTGTCAAAAGTTCCAATGGCCGCCTTTGCGGGCCCGCGATTTTTTCCCATGAAATCGGGTATTCAAATTTGGGGTTTGGCGCCCCGCCCCAAAACGCCCCACCGCCCATTCCCCGACCCTTAAATGTTAAAATTGAAATGGCGAAGGGTTTTGCCCCAAAACCCCGCATCACTGCGCCCCGGACAGGGGGATTCAGACGGGTGAGGCGCGTTTCTGCCAAAAATTTCAGGCGCAAATCCCGATCATACATTCGCCCAAATTTGCCCTTGATTTTTTTTTTGCCCCTGAAAATCAGCTTTTAATTTTTGCACTTGCCCAACTCCGAAAAAGTTTTTTTTTCAGCATTTTTTTGTACAAGGAATAAAGTTTAAATGGAAAAATTTTTTAAAAACAGGTTTTTTGATCCCCAAAATCGTCCAAAAAGTTAGGGAATTTTTTTTAAATTTGGGGTTTTTTAAACAGCCCTCCTCTTAAATACTTTCACATTTTTTGACATCATGGACAAAGAAAAGCAATTACAATTGAATCAACAGTACTTCCCCTTTGGAAAGGTTTCAAGCGGGGATGCTTTTCAGATGAAAGGGGCCAACTAGCTTAGGTATCACAGGGTTTAATCAGCGGGTTGCAAAAAGAGTTTACAGAGGGGACGGGAAGAGTCACAAAAAAATTTTTCCCTTTCACTAATAAAGTTGTTTTCCCATTTAAATTTTTATGCCCCTTTTATATGATAAAAAATTTTGTATCCCAAGGCTTACCCCCTAAAAACTAATGGGACCACTGTGCGAAAACATTTATTTCCAATTAATTTAATTTTTTTTCACCATACATTTGCCAGACAACCAGACCTCCCGCTAACTTTTTCTTTCTAGCTTGAAGCAATGCTGGCATCATCATTGATAATACCCTTTTATTTTAAATGTGACTTATTTTTTTAAATGAATCTGTATGTTTACCTCAAAGTGTCCAAAAAAAATATGTGCTTTTCTGTACCCAAATTTCCATATTAAAAACATATATTGATAACCCACTGCATTCGACACGGGAGTGATATTCTACTTTGGGAACACTTGAAAAACTATGAATGAAGTCTTTCACTGGCATATTTATCATGTTTTTTCCTCTTGGGGACATTTTCAATACTTTGTTATTTGCCGGGGATGTGGTCCTAGTATTTGACATACATTAAGATAATAAAAATTTTATTATGTGGAAAGTAACAAGAAATTGTATCTTGGGTTCAACTTTTTTTCTTTAGCTGTGCCTCACAAGTTCAGAAACATTTTTCTTTCATGTGTTACTGTCTCCTGAGGAAAAGGGATAAGGCGATGTGTCCCTGGACAGGTTCTATAACTATTATGTCAATCAAACTCCACTACAGAGGGGAATAAAGAGATTTGTATCTCAAAGCTGTGCATAACGACTTCTCGGCTTTTCATTTCATATTTATGAGGAGTTTACTTTGAAGTGTTTATCAGGCAATACGCAAAACATGAGAGAGTTTGCCTGCAACTGTTCAAGTGTCTAATCTGTTAAATGCTTACTGAGCAGGCTACTTCATCTGTGCATGCAATGAAAAACTAAGGCAAATAAATAAACTTTGTTTTTTGGGGCGTTTCAAAATACAAGAATAATAATCATAATGATGAACAAAATCCTTTAAAATGGCAATTAATTGTAATTGAAAATGAAATCAAAGCTGCTTTATGCCACATAAAAAGGAGAAAGGCAATTTCTTTTACTAGGATATACTAGGTATCAAAACAGGAGATGTGTGGGAATATGCCCTACAAAACGGAAAGAATGTGCATGAAATGATCACAGGTTTACTCTGCCTGAACTGTGTTTGATGTCAGTGTATCAAAGGAGTCTAGTTCTCTCTATTTCTTTCTGAGTTTTAGGGCACCCCTGGCAGCTGACCGAAGTAAAAACAAACGTCATCAGGCTTTGAAGATATCAAGTAGGCTTTATACTTTCATAACAGAGAAAACTGTATGCACTAGTTTGACATTTAAGATTTAATTAGTTAGTTGAACTGTGTGTATTTTTAAAGGGCAGAAGAACTGCATTGGGAGTTCCCTTTTTTCCCCTTTAATGGTCTACTATGCTTCTAGGAGTAAAGCTCTGAGACACTAGAGAGGAAAGAAACTTGTAATTTTGTGCATTGTTGGACTCACCTTAGGGTGGATTTTTACTTAGTGTAATTTTAAACTATGGATTTGGCCATAGGAAATTTCCCGCTATGTGGATTTAATGCAGAAATTTTCCACTGACTACTTTCAGATCTCATCCTTTTGCTAACATATAATGTTACTATCCAAGAGTAAGTCAATAATCTCACATTTCTTTAAAAAAAAAAAAAAAGGTGTCATGTAGCCTTGAGCATCAATTACAGCTTGACAGCAATGTCTATGCTATTTCACAAGCCAAGTTATTGACTGCTGAGGTCATCCCTCAGGTCATTGAGGTTCATGGTAAAGAGTTATGAGCTTCTACACAGCAACCCCCACAAAATTTTCTAGGAGTACAGGTCTGGAGAAAGTGCAGGCCCCTCAATTTGAGGTACCCCAGTCTCAAACAGCCAGTCCCTAGTGATGCGATCTTGATGAACTTTGTAATCCATGAAGATGAAATTAGACCTATGTTGTTAATGCAGGGGCACAATAACTGAATTAATGATGACTAGACACTCCTGTCCACCACTATAAACCACCACCACCACCAAAGGCTTGTTTGGTGACAAGAGTGGCTGATGTATAGTGCTCTCCTTGACATTTTTCAGCAATGTTGGCACCATCGTTTTCTGCTCAGAACGAATCGACTTTCATCAATGAACAGCACTGAGGGCCATTGGTCCCTCGTCCAGCATAGATGCTCCCGGGCCCATCTAGTTTGAAGACAACGCTGATGTAAACCGCTACAAATGTTCTAACGTGACGCTTGGTGCCTCTAACCTCCCTTCAACGTGCCTGGAGTCGTGTGGAATTAATCATCGGTTTCACGGGGCATTGCTGATTACACTCTGTGACCACTTCCTCTCTGAGAGATCTGTTGATCAGTTTTAAGGTGTTGTCTTGGTCTCATGATGTAAAAATGTGAACAGTATGATGAGGAGGTTTGTTTAAATCCCAATTAAAATTGATCCCCAAATTTATTGGTGATTCAGGGATCAAACACTCTGTGAAATCTTCCATGAAGCTCCTTGTCAGAAAACAGCAATTGTGTTAAAAGTACTGAAACAATGAAAATTTGGACATGTGCATTTTACAGTTAAGAGATGGTCTTATTTAGTGCATTTAAAACCTTTTTTAAGAACGTTATGTTCAATCCTGAAATTCCAGTCAAAAGCCAAATATCCCCAACCTTTTCTGATATATAATATATATATATATATATATCTATATATAATAATATATATAAAATATATATATTTGTAACATACACGCACACACACACATATATATGTGTGTATGTATGTTACAAACGGGATTGGGACTGTAGGGTTTGTTCTTAAGTTGAATTTGTATGCAAGTTGAATATACATTTAAATATAATAACTCCGCAACATTGTTTTTTAGGTTTGGGTAGTGCAGGGAGGGTTCACTCCATTTTACATTTGTGCCTTGTTTACAAGATGTCACCTCACTTTCTGTCTCGCAAGTGCTAAATGTGGCATGCTGTTTGACACAATGTCGGACTGGTTGTACCTAGAAACCCACCAGTAGAATTCATTCTGGGGGCCCACCTGTGGAGTTGATTTCGGGGCCCACCAGTGAAGTTGATCCTGGTGCATAAACCTACATCTACTTACAAATTGCTGTGTTGCTTTGAAACCTGAAACTGCAAGTGCCAGGATGCCATAGCAGCACATTAGGGTGATTTCAAACGCAGATGCGTTTTTGGATGTTTTTTTGTGCAGAACTGTACAGCATTAATTGCTGTGCCTTTTGCACAAAAAACGCATCTGAAAAAAAACACATCCGAAAAACGCATAAAAAATGTGCCTGCATTTTTTATGCGTTTTTCGGTTGCTTTTTTGTGCACTAAATCAGTTTAAAGAGCATAGAGCAGGTGAGCTGGGTGTGCGCCCAATCATGACTGTGATGTGTAGGGGTTGTCATTGGCTGGAAAAAGCACATGACCTCGTTTGTTATAGAACAGCGTTTCCTGTTCAGTATCAGTCTTTCAGTGTCTATCACTAAAGCAAGACGTGTGCTAAGTGTCTCTCAATACAGCTTTATCTCAGAGACACATTTCTTCTCTTTTTTCATACGACAACTATGCTTTTAGCTGTGAAATTAGAATATAGGTAGATTAGAGAATTTTTAGTTTTTTATTTAGTTAGACTTTTAAAGAAGTAAAGAAGTATCTAGCGCTGTACAGCACGGGGGGGGGGGGGACAAACGAAAGACAGGCTTTGGAAAGGAGGGTATATTGTGTAGTCCAACTCTGCATTTGAACCTTCATTGAAATGGCATTTTTTTTGGCCAGCAACACCTTGCAACTGAGGTGTAAATTGTACCTTTTATTTTGTGAACCCCAGTTTTGCTCAAAGAGCCACCTTGTACTTAAATTTGGATACAGAAATTTTCTAGTAACTGTTGGTGTATTTCATTGGTGCAAAAAACAGCTTTTGTTATCTGTATAACTTTTAAATAGCTGTATTTCACTTTGGTGCAGCCCCGTTTTGTTCAAAGAGCCACCTTATACTTAAATATGGATACAGAAATTTCTAGTAACTGTTGGTGTATTTCATTGGTGCAAATGCCACCTTTTGTTATCCGTATAACTTTTAAATAACTTTATTGCACTTTGGTGCAGCCCAGGTTTGTTCAAAGAGCCACCTTGTACTTAAATTTGGATTCAGAAATTTTGTAGTAACTGTTGGTGTTTTCATTGGTGCAAACACCACCCTTTTTTTATCCGTATAACTTTTATAGCTGTATTCACTTTGGGGCAGCCCCAATTTTTGTTAAAAAAAAACCACCCTTTTACTTAAATTTGGGAAACAAAAATTTTCTAGTAACTGTTGGTTATTTCATTGGGCAAAAAAACCCCCTTTTTTTTATCCGTTAAAATTTTAAAATTAGCTTTATTTAAAGAGGTGCAGCCCAGTTTTGTTCAAAGGCCACCTTTTATTTTAAATTTTGGATACAAAAGTTTTCTAAAAGGGTGTTTCCGTGGTCATTGCGGAAAAAAAACCCCAATTTTTCTCATTTGTGTAACTTTGAATATTTTTTATTGCGCTCGGGAATCTCAGTTTGTTGCAGATAGCCACTTGTATGATAGTTTTTGAAAGCTATCAATTCCCCAGTCCCACTTTGGGGAGTGTAAATCCTTGGGATCTGAAGGGGAAAAACACTGTTGATTTTGTCTTTTGGTTCTTCCCCCAGACCCCATTTTTACAGGGGATTTTGCTAGAAAAAAATTCTGTTTCTAATCCTAGTTGGCTTTTGGGTTAGAGGGGGGTTTTAAAAATAGCTGTGATTTCCATCTTTTAATAAGAGACTGTCAAAACCTTTCCCTACCTTTTTTAAAAATTTTTTTTTTTTCTAAACAAGGACGAAAAGCAGGTGGAAAACGAGCAAAAAGGGGGGGGTGGGGCTGGAGGTAAAGGTTTCGAGAAAACGGGGCTCCCCTTTCCGTGCGGCGAAAAAACGCAAGCCGCCCTATCATCGGTTGCAGGGCCGTCAGGCCTGTATCGCTGGGTTTTTTTCCCTGTGAAAACTCATAAAACCCAAACCCGCTTTTCCCAAACTGTTTTTTAGTGGTTAATGCAACTCTAAACCACAGCTTACCCCCATTCCCCTCCCCTCAAAGGTCACTCCCCGGCCCGCCAAACTGAATTGCGTGAACCACGTTTACAGCCTAAAATACCTTGATCAGTTAAATTTCCCTTTAACCCCCTTGAAGTAGAATGAAAGGTTTTTTAGGGGAGGCCTTGTTGACCTAACCCGGGCATCCCGTTTTTATTTTTCTTCACATTCTAAAGTCACGGGGGAACAAGTCACCATAGAAAAGGGGAATTTTTTCTTGCAGCTCAGTATTGGAAAAAAAGGTTTTTTTAAAATAGTTTTTTTTCTATTGCGAAATTTTCTTTCGATGGTCCCTAAGGGAACCCGTGCGGGGTTTTTGGGTATGCTGCATTACAGGATATGGTTTTTCAATGTCCATTTTATTTCTTTTCTGTTCAAAAAAATACTTTTTTTCTTTGGGACTTTTTAATCTGTGGGTCCCTGCAGTTTAAGTGTCATGCTGCGGTCAAGGGCAAGCATAGTCAATTTTCCCGTTTTAAATTTAAAAAAGATTGTTCAAAAAAATACTGCCTTTTGGGACTTTTTTTTTTTGGGGGTTTAAGGGTCATGCTGTGGTACGGAAAAGGGATAGGAATAGTCTGTGACTTTTTTTTTGTGAACTTTGTTGCCCAATTGGGCTTGCCCAAGAGCCCAAGATGTTTGCACATATCCAGTTTCCCGTTTTGGATGTTAAATTTCCCGGGTTCTCCAGCCCTGTTTGGGGTAAGAATTAAGGTTTTTGTTCCTCTCCCCTAAAAATTTAATGGTCATTGGCGATAAAAACTGTTATCGCTTTCGGAAAATTTGTCTGATAATTGCTGATATCGACTATCGAATCGTTACACAATCCTCTTTAATAACAATGAAGATTTTGGAGGGGGCAGCCCGCATGAAATGGCCACAGGTGGCCCAATTTACTAGCTTTTGGGGGGTGGCGGCGCATGGTTTGGCCCCCCGTTTGGCATAATTACACAGTGTGGAGGTGGTGGCACAAAACAGAAACAAAATCAGGTGGAAAGTTTGGGAAAAATTACATAATTTTTTTATGTGGCGGCAGATAGGTGACATAATGAGGAGGTGGCGGCAGCAACAGCATCAAGCCAGAGAGTGACATGGTGACATAGCCTGGAGGTCACAGCAGCAGCAGCAGCATGAGGAGGCCTGAATGGTGATGTGGCAGCAGCATCAGAAGGCTACATAATGGCCCAGTGAAGAGTGGGGAGGGGGTGCAATACCAGTCCCTGGTAAAGATGGTGGGTGGTAGAAGGTGCAGCTGGCAGCAGATGGGTGGCAGCATCAGAATAGAAGCTGAGGCAGGTAGCCAGAAGAATCTAGGGCTCAGGGTCTGCTCCAGGTGCTGCTGGTAAGTACCTTCCTCATTAGACGGGAGAAGAAAGCTGCTCATCAAAGACTCCAGACTCAGGTTGCTGCTGATGGAGCTAGTATTGCTACTACCCCCCACCCCTCCACAGCAGCCATGGCATTGGTACGTGATCGCTGAGGAACCCCCTGGTCAGACCTGAGAGAGGATGGATGATGGCGCAGATAAACAGCGGCCAACTGACTTCGTAGAATATCTCTATAGTACTGTTATCATCCCAGCCCTCGCCCATCTCTTCGACTGATCATTAACCTCTTGCACCTATCCTTCCTCATTTAAACACACTACCATCGCGCCCATCCTTAAGAAACCATTTCTTGACCCCTCCTCTCTGTCCAACTATCGCTCCATCATACTGCTTCCATTTGCCTCCTTGAACAGCACGTCTATCTTCAACTGTCTTCTCATCTGTCCACCAACTCGCTCCTTGACCCACTGCAATTGGGCTTCTGACCCCACCACTCTACCAAAACCACCATAACCAAAGTAACCAATGACCTAGTAACTCCCATCGCATGAGCTTGCCATTGGCTGACATCAAAACTACACAGGTTAGTACTCCTGTCCGCTTGGATCATCAGGAAATCATTAATGGCCTTTCTCTGTTCATAGATTTCCCTCTGTTTTTTTTTCTTTTTTTTTCCTCTCTGTTTTTCTCTGTTATAGTTTCTCTGTCCGTTCAGCTCAAAGAGGGTGTGCTTGGCGGTGTTGGAATGGCTGAAGTGCGTGCAAATTTTTCCTGTCCATTTTTTAGAATGTCCTTGCAGATGGGTGGAAGACTTGAGGAACCGTTTGACAACAAGATTAAACACTTTGCACCGTGCAGGGCGTATGGCTCAGTCCTCCTCGCACAGCACAGACACCATGTTTTTTCCCTTTGGGTCTTTCACCATGGTTCCGCCACCGAGTAGGTGATTCACCACCAACGCTCCGCACTTACTGACTGCTACCAATGCTGCCTTGGTGAGCCCCTGTGCCGCTACTTTATGGGCCAAAAGGGAAACCTGTGAAGCAGGTGGTCTACCCCTTGGCCGTTTGGCTCCCAACCTCGCACTCCTGCCAACCTGCTGACTCCCATCCACACTGCCGACTTGCTGGCTGCACCACTGCCTGACACGCAAAACTGCCCCCTCTTCTCCCAATGATGAAGCCCTTGCTTCACCCCGGGTCCCAAGTGCGATCAGCTACATCTTCAGCTATTAGTGTTTGCCCGTCACTACTGTCCCTCCTCAATGGTCTTGGTGTACAGAGCCTGACCGCTCGCAATACTACTTGCCCGCCTACTGCAAGAAGCAGCGGAAGTCTACCCCACCTCTTTGCTGCTCAGTAGCTGTCACTGTCCTCAAAATTTTTCATCCTTGCTGTATAGTGGTGTATTTGGTATGGTTGGAATGCATCAAACTGCAGAAAACAGATAACACATTATTTATACCAAAGAGTGAACGGCATAAAAAAAACCTGCAAGCATGGCCAAGTAAATTTTTTTCATTAATTTTTATGCGGTTTCCAAGTATATTTTATGGAATGTGAATGACACCATTAGAAAGTGCATCTTGTCCCACAAAGTAAAAGCCCCTCTTTGGGGGGGGTGGACTAGACCAGTGGATAAGGAGTTTCAATGTCTTGCAAATAAGCATTGAAGATATATGTGCCCACAATATTCTCATGTAACCTAATGCCTTCAAACTAAGTTTTGTAATATATTAATGACATGCTGTCTACTAAAGGTGGTAATGCATAATCCCTAACCATCTACCGAGGGAGAGCTGTATAATTCCATGCCGTCAGATGAAGGATAACGTTTAATCCTATGCGGTCTACTGAACGGGTAATGTATTGATTCCACGCCATCTAATAACGTGTTAGATTTAACCCCAAACCGGTGATGGAAAGTGTAAATCTGGAAGGGAATTTAAAATGTTTAATCACAAATGCCAGAAGTCTTGCAAACAAAATGGGGGAGCTTGAGGCGCTATTTTCTAGGGGGAGCAGATTGATGTGGTTGGTATTGCTGAAACTTGGCTGGACTCCGCGCATGATTGGGCTGTCAACCTTCAAGGTTTTAAATATTTTAGGTTAGGCCAGAGCAAATAGGAGGGGAGGAGGAGTGTGTCTTTATGTACGAAGTGATATGAAGGCAAATGTGAAAGAGGAATAGAGGACAAAGTTGCTGAAGATGTGGAAACATTGTGGGTGGAAAACATATATTTTTACCGTAATCTATAGGACCCCCGAACAAACACTGAGGAAATAGAGGAATAGATGCATAATCAAATGGTGAAGGCCGCACAGGCTGTACAGTGGTAATAATGGGTGACTTTAATTACCCAGGCATTGACTTGGGTCACGGTTCTGCTTCAAACTGAAAAGGGAAAGGGAAATTCCTCAATCTTTTTACGGATAATTTTATGGGCATTTTTGGAGGATCCCACTAGAAGTGAGGGTCTGTTGGATCTTGGGTTTTTTCTAAACAAGCAAACTTGTTGGAGCGGTCACTGTCTCTGTACATTAGGTAACAGCAACCACAATATAATTCATTTTTTGTGTAACTGGGAAAAAAGAAACAGAGCGGGAGGGCAAAACTTTTTTAATTTTAAAAGGGCCAATTTCCCTTTAATGAGGGACGCAAATACAAGGACATGGAGCAACTATTAGCAAATAGTGATGTAGAAGCCATTGGGAAGTTTTAAATATACTCTGGGGGAACTTAAAGGCAAAATTTATTCTTTTGGGTAAAAAAGTATAGGCTAATCGCCTATATTTGTTATACCCCTAGGAAATTATTTTGCTTTTAAGTTCCCCCAGAGTATATTTTAAAACCTTTCCCAATCTTTTATAATTTCCTAAATCCAACGTGGCTTCTATCTTCTGTAAAAAGGGCAATAAATACTAAAAAAGCTTAACAAAAATCTGTAAAAAAAAGTGATAAAAGAAGCTAAAATTCAAAATGAAAGGCAGAGGGACAAGGACAGAAAGACAAACCCAAAGAAATTTCCTTAAGCATTTTAAAAACCCAAAAAACCCAAATTGGGAGCATGTGGACCCTAAAAAAACTGTCCTGGGGCCCAGGAGAAGGCAGAGGTACTAATAGGTTTTCAGTCAAAATATACTAATGATGAGAAAGCAGTTGATGGGGGGGGGCCCAGTGCAGATGTAGGGGGTGCCCGTACTGTTAAGCAGCATCTGCTATATTTGATTGGGGCAGTGTAGAAAGGTCCAAGCCAAGTTAAATAAGCCTAATGGGAACAAGGCTCCAGGGCCCCGATAGCATACACCCAAAAGTTTTTAAAGAGCTCAGTCAGTTATCGGTTCCCCTGTATATGAAAATTTTTAAGGGTTCTCTTTTGATGGGATATGTCTATGTGAGGAAAAATAAAAAAGTTTGCTTTGGAAGGCAAGGGAAAAACTAACGCCCCAACCAGAAATCCCAAAAAGCTGTGGGCCCTTAAGGGGTTGAAGTTTTGTGGGAAGTTTTGCCCCCCCTAATCCCGTGAGGAAAAAGATTATTCCCTTTTCCCTTTTTGTATTGTTTGGTCATTGCCCCTGAGACATTCTAATCTTTTCTAAAGACACACAATCACCAGCTCACCTTAAAGATTATCAAAAAAAATATTTAGGGTGCACAAAAAAAACAAAAGGCTCCGTAATAGAAATGAATATCATCACCCAAAAATAAAAGTGAAGTTTTATTTAGACATCTAAGATGAGCGAGCATAAAAAGCTTAGTTCGATTGAACTCAAATTTAGTGTTTGGGTTTCGAGGTTATTTTTGAACTGAACTCAAACCCTTAAAGTCAAGGGGAGAAATGTTCTGGTTAATTTTTTTACCTTACGGTGGGGGAAAAGCTGGACTTGTCTCCATAACAGTAAACTGGATATGTGGAACAATTTATAAAAGAAAATTTGGCTCAAAAAGGGGACAAAAAAAAAATTGAGAGGCTAAAATATTTAATTCCTTCCAATGGCAAATGAAAAGAAAAGGACAATGTAGCTATAGGCGCAGCCGGTGCGTGCTAGGGGGCCCCCTGATCCTGGGGGGGCCCCAAAAACCCCCTTTGCCTGGAGTTTGGAGACGGTGTTTTTTAAATTATTGAATCCCAAAACTTCAAAGACTGAAAATTTTGGGCATGATATGATTTTGCAAATCCAAGCCTCTGTATAATATATATCCCTGTATATGGAGTTAGGTGTTATTGAAGTGCAAAAGTCCCCAAAAAACGTTTGGGGTGGGAAGATGCAGCCCCGCAATACCAAGTCCCTAACTTTTATGTCTTTGGAGGAAAATGCTTCTAAGTAATTAAGGCAGTCTTTCAGTACAGAGAGTGAGTGAAAAAGGCGTTACAAGGAAAAAATGAAATATATATACGCTTCTCGTCTCTGCACTGATGGGTGGGGCCAAAAGTGTAGAAAGGTTGTTGAATGGCCCCCAAAAGTACAGAAAGCCGCTCAAAAAGAAACTGAAAAGGCTGTCGAACTAGAACTTTACTCGAACGAACATAAGATGTTTGGTTTTGGGGTTCTAAAAATCCAAGAAGTTTACTAGCCTAACTTTTTTAGCGGGTTGTTTAAACAATAACATCCTTAAAAAATTTTAAAAAAAACAGCAATGAATATCGTGTCATGTTTCGGGTGTTTTAACCCTTAAAGTGCATATTGGATAATATTGGGTTTTTGTTTTTTTAAAAAATGCTTTTTCCACATCTTTTTTTTGCGTGTAAAGGGGGAATAAACCCAAAAAGCATCAGCGTACTTTTTTTTCTGATATGCAATTTAATGGATGTCTAAAATAAAATTATTTTCTTTTTTTTGTGCTTAATTCAACTTCCATTTTTTGTGTATTTGATAACTTTTTTTAGCCTGTCTGGGAAAATAAAGGATCATTTTGTCATTACCTATACTTGTAAAGAAAAAACATAAAAATAAGCAGCACTAACAGAAAACAAAAAAGTCTGCACGATTGTTTTTTTTTTTTCAAAATCAAGCTAAAAAGGACAAGTTTTTAAATGTAATTTTTGTTGCATTCAACTGATAAAAAAAATGAAAAAAAATACTTTCAAAAAAAAAAAAAATTTCAAAGAATATTGGTTTAACAAAAATATCAATTTCTAAATTAAATCCCATTTAAGGAGACAAAACTTTTCGCGGTTGTTGCTCCCCGTAGAATGGTCGGGGTTTGATTTTACCTATGAGAACCCCACCCCTAGCAAACTTTTTTTTGGTCCGGTCATTTTTTAAATTGTTGCATAGGGGATTTAATTAAGATTGTTTTCTACTCTCCCTATGGAATGCTCCCTGTCTGACCTGTATCTAATTTTTTTGGTTGTATGATTGCTTGATTCGGCATTTTTTTTTTCCCGGGAATAAATTAAAGTCATTAGCTTTCTACTTAACTATTCCAAGGAAAAACCCTGTCATAAGTTGTAAAGAGTGTTTTAAAGTAAGAGGAAAAACCCCTCAAGTCTCCCTAAGGGCCCATGCCTTTTGAGATCTAACCAAACTTGTTTCATAAGTAAAGCAAACATTTTGGTCTGTACTACAAAATGACAATGTGGTAAATAGAAAGCATGATTGGAGTTACATAATGTCATTTTAATTAAGGGGGTGGCAAAGAAAAAAATAATATACATTTTCAGACTAAACGCTACACAAATGCATGAATAAAGTAGAAATCGAAGAAGTAGTAAAAGCTTTTGTGTTTAACATTCACACACAGTTTTCAGTAATACACCGTTCCCTTTGAACCCTCATTTTATGTGGTCAAAAATTTTTTAAAACCCTAATAATGCCATATTTGGCCCATTTATTCTTATTATCTACGCATATCCATGTTTTACATATATTTTCTTTATAATTACCCTCCTGAGTCTTTTTTACCCTCATAAACTGTTTAAACATGCATATCCATCCTCCTACCTGTCTGCCCTACTGGTATGACTTTTTTAATTTCTTAACAGATATTCAAAGAATGTACATAATTCTTGTTTAAGCAGTTGCCTTGATAAGTTATTGTGTTAAGTGAAACATATAGAATGACTTATAGAATAAATTAGATAGTTGTCAAAGCCCTTCAGGATAAGAACACTAACTTTTATCCAGTTATATACTGTAAAACAATCAGACACAAGGTGTCAGACATTGAAGAAGTTTTAGAGTATTTTGTTTTATTTCCCAGATTAAAGGCTTTTTACTCACTACAATGACTAGTTTTTTTAACATGTAGAAAGGTAATGAGGAACTATTACCAAATATATTGGCTACAATTGATTTTTTTTGGGGTCAGGAGTTAAAGAAGATTTTGGGCGACATGTTTGAAAAGAGGCGCTTTCCACGTCAGTTTTAAGGCGCATTAAATGAGTGTATAATGCGCCTGAATAAATAAACCGGGTCAAAAATCTGTGGTATGCCTTTATAGCAATTTAATGCGCCAAATTTTGGTGTAAACCAAAAAAAAAGGAACATAAGCATATCTTTTGCTAGCATATTTGATATTTTAAGCGCATTCAAAAGTATCATGCCTGGCATAAAATGTGCCTAGTTTTGGTGTGGGGACAGCTAATTTATTAAAGAGAATACAGCATCAACAGTATTTTGGTGCAAAGTACACCAAAAATATGGTGCAGCCCTAATGGGAAACATGTCGCCCTTTATTTCTTCTTAATGACACACATTTCTCTGGTTACCAACCACCACTCTTTATTTTCTCTTATCTCTCATTGTGCTAAGCCACTGTCTGTCAGTCCATAATGAATCACTCCAGGCTTAGTCTTATTTGTAGCAACAGCCCTTTGTTTTGGAAAGCTTTCACTCTTTAGAGTTCTGTAGTCTTGTACTTTATAAATTTCTTCATGTCACTGTGGCAGGAGAACCCAATACTCATTCACTTTTGCAACTCAAAAAATCTCCTTTTTACTCAACATGACCCAAATTTTGTAATTGTAACTTGTAACTGCAATCTGAATTTGAAAAAATAAAAATGTGTTTTGTTGAATAATATAAGTAATGTAGTAGCACTTACTAATTTACCTATAGTAGAAAGCTTTGTCTACCTTCTTAAATTTGTAAAATTCTGGCTTTGTGCTCAGTTCGGTGGCTATGTCATGACCGATTTAGAAGCTCAGGAGTGGGTGGATTCGCTACAAAGCAACACCGCAAGCCCCCTTGCTTTAAACCACAGACAATAAAAGAATGAATAATCTAGGCAGATGAGTCAGATGTGTTAACCCCATTCATTATTTAACAGTAATTGAATGTATTGAGAGTATTTGTAGTAAATAACAGTTTTGCAAGAGAACAGCCCCTAATGCAAACAAAATACCAAAATATAGTAGTGTGCTAAGCTCTTTAGAGTTAGGACCCCCCAAAAAACCTCCAAAATAGTCAGCAAAGAGGAAAAAGGGGGCAGCACAACTTAAAAAAAAATTATATTTTAATATCCATAATACACGCCACTGTTAGGGTGCACACTGGTCTCGATCCCCACATAATGCCAGCAAATTTCACAATAGCTGTCTTGTGAAAATGGCCTTAAAGTGAGTGCACTGATCCCGGAAGCGCTCTGGCGCCAAATCAATTAAGGAGTGGTCAGAGCAGGATCTTTTTCTACCTCCCTGTTCGAGAACTTCATTTAATACAATGGGTGAAATAAGTATTGAACACGTCATCAATTTCCAAGCAAATATATTTCTAAAGGTCCTATTGACATGAAATTCTCATCAGATTTCAGTAACAACCCATCAAATCCACACAGGGAAAGAAATCAAACCATAGATGTCCTTAAATTATGTGTAATATTGAGAAATGACACCGGGAAAATTATGTAACACGCCTACTGAATGTATTGAAATGTATTAATACTTTGTAAAAAAAGCCTTATTGTGATGAAAGCTTCAAGATGCCCCCTTTGTATGGAGAAACTAGTCCCATGCATTGCTTAGGTGGGTTTTTGGGGCCCATTCTTCCCACAAAACACTCTTCAAATCCTATAGGTTCCTTGAGCTCCTTCTATGAACTCAGCTTTAGTTTCCTTCCACAGATTTTTTTTGGATTCAAGTTAGGTGTTTGACTGGGCCATTTTAGCACTTTATTCTCTTTCTCTGAAACCAATTGAGAGTTTCCTTGGCTGTGTATTTGAGATCACTATCTTGCTAAAAATGTCCACCCTTGTTTCATCTTCATTATCATCTTCATGGTAGTGGCAGTAGATTTTTATCAAGAATGTCTTGGTACAGTTTTCCATTCATGCTTCCTTCAATTATAAGAATTCTGTCAGTGCTGTATGCTGAAAAACAGCCCCTCACTATGATGTTCCCACCTCTACACTTCAGTGTTGGGATGGTTTTTTTGGGGTTATATGAGGAAACCTTTCACCTTCCAAACATGGTGTGTATTTGACATCCAAAAGAGCTCTTTTTTGGTCCCAAGTGATTAGACTATATTCTCTCAGTATTTAACAGGGTTGTCTAAATGGTGTTGAAACAAACTGTAAATGTGCTTGAACAGCTTTTTGTTTAGCAAAAAGAGTCTTGTGTGGTGAGTGTAAAATTTCAAAGGGATAAGGTGAAGGGATCGGAGGTGCAGAACGAGGTTGTATATTCTACCTTCATACCTCTACTTTTTGTTTGCCCTTCTCACTGGAGTTTATGTGTCAACTAATTTGAGGAACATTAATTTTTGGGTTTATTATGTCCCCTTGATTCCCCCATAAAGGTTTGTCCCCTTTCAAAATTATATAGGGCATAACCCTAGGATTTTATATCTACTTGGTATTTGTCATTAAACCTTTATAAATTTTTTCTGTGCATAAAAAAGGGTTTTTAAGGCATCTTTTTTTGGATATCTTTCTGATTTATGGCTTTGTATTAATCGTATCATTTTTTTATATCTTTTTGTGATTTTTGGGGTTATGTATCATATTTTTTGGCAATTGACCACCATTTTAAGTGGACTGTCTATGGCATTAAATCTATAAAGTATTTCTAATTTATTAGCTACCGTCCCCTGTACTGGCTGGGGATTATATATTTTGTACATGGGGTTTGCCCCTATTGTGGGGCCGTCCTTTTGGGGAGATGACCCTACTTTTGTAAGGGATTGATAGGGATACAGGGGGGATTAAGTTGTATTTTTGATATAAATAAACTTTTACTTTTTTTGTTGGTGGTTGTTTAAGAATTTTTTTTAAAATTATTAAATAAAAAGGGTAAATTTTGATTTTAAGTAGGGGTTTTAGTTTCATGTTCTGGTGATCCCAATCTTTAGCAATATTTTTTGTTTTCTGTGATTTTTTTTTAGTGTACATACAGGCCATGGGGGTGAGTGCGTTACTTAATTGTGCTCATTCCAGGTCTTTCTGTAGCTTTCCACAGGTGGTCTTTGGCTCTTGGACAACTCTTTTACTCCTCTGTCTGAAATCTTGCAGAGAACACCTGGCCATGCTCGGTTTATGGTGAAAATTAATTTTCTTTCCAGAAATTCTTCTGTAACCAATGCAATCAGTATGTTTTGCAACAATAAGGTTGTGAAGGTCTTTGAGATAGCTTACTGGTTTTTCCATCATGAAATGTTTCCTGTGGTGGCACTGTTAGGGATGCTCTAGTACCACGCGGCTTGACCTGCCCAAGCTGAGCACTTGCCCCGAAAAGGGTGACCCTGCTTGAACCTCACCCTGAGCTTTTCCTATTAAAAGGATCCCAAAACAGACAGATGACAAAATGAACGACAAACAGGGAACAGACACAAACAAAGAACAAACAGAGTCATATGAGCTTGAGGTCACACCAGGAAAGAGCACGCAGTACTGAAGGAAAGAACAGGAGGGTTACCAGAAATACATGCCAGGATTCAGAGCCAAATTTTATCCAAATAGCACAGCACGAACAAAACTAGCCAGGATAACCGAAGCAATTGCAAGCAGAGACTAAACAGGAAGAGGTTTAAACCCCCCTCAGCCAGGGATTGGCCAAGGTGCTTAACACATTAAGCACCATGCAAAACCCTGGCTGAGGCTGCAACAGACAGCCCTTAAAGAGGCAGTAGTGTAGTTCTAAACAGTACCTTCCATTTTAAGGGGGCTACCAAACCCTTAAGTCTAGGACTGGCTTCAGAGGTAATTTCTTGTTAAATCCCCTCACCAAAAGATCAGCATGAACCAAGGAGGTAGGTACCCATGCCCCATTCCTCTGGTTCATATCCTTTTTTAGGTATTGATGAGCCCTTCCTGATACTTCAGGAATCCACAGTTCTTTGTACTTCAAATTCTAGATCCCCCTCTACCTGGACTAGAGGGAGAGGACTGACGGATGTATGTATTTTTGAGTAGGGGACATATTGGGAAAGCCCTTTTATAGATCTGAAGGTTGGCGGTAGCGAAGGCGAAAAAGTCACTGGAAATTAATAACCTGTAAAATCAAGTATGGACCCCAAAAAATTTGGGAGCCAATTTACGACAGGTAACTTTTGACATGATGTTCTTGATAGCGACCAAAATTTTATCCCCCACGCCAAACCCAGGCCCTTGCAGTTGCGTCTCTTACCACCATTTCTTTTTATATATGGACTGGGATCTCCCCCAGGTTTGTTTGGAACCTGGGCACAGACTGTACAAAGTTTTTTCTGATTCTATCTCTACCTTGGGGTTATCGGAAGCAGACAAAGAGGGGAGAACTAAAGCAAAGGATGGAGGCATAATTACAGAAAAATGATGAAGTATTCATGGAGACATGATGACGATTATTGATGGCAAACTCTGCCAGAGAAAAAGGGAAGTTGTCCAGTCAGTCTAGTTATCTGTACAATAGCACCTAAGGTATAGTAATTTGCTCAAAAGTTTGATTAAAACGCTCTGTCTGACCATTAGAAATCAGGATGAAAACATCGAGGAAAAGGGTAATCTGGATTATGCGTTTAGTACAATAGGTCCTCAAGAAACTTAGCCACAAAAATTGTACCCACTCTATAAAACAATGAAACTCAGGAATCCTGTAAAGGCAATCTACTGGTCAATAAAAAGTTGTGACAAAATTTTAGAGCTAGGAAGCTGAGACAGTGGCACAAAATGACACATCTTGCTGAAACAATCGACGATTACCCAAATTACTTTCTTTCCCTCAGAGAGAGGTAAAACTGTAATAAAGTCCATGGACAAATACGACTACGGTCTTTAGGAAACAGGTAAAGGATGAAGTTCTCCAATATGCCTGACACAAGGACCTTTACCAGAGCACAAGTCATACAGGCTGAAACATAGGCGGTAATATCATGAAGCATGAATGGCCACCAGATAGAGTGAACAAGAAGTCTTTTAGCTCCTGCAATCCCTGGATGATCACTTGGAAACAAATTGTGCAACTCATTGCACAGCTGAAATCTGAACTGTGGCAGTATGGATAATTTCCCATTGGGAGTAGTCGGGGATGCTAACTGCTGAAACTGTCTGCTGAACGCCGCTCATACTCATCACTGAACCATCTGCTGTATCTTTTCTTTCTCCTGCTTCTTGCTGCAGGTGACATTTCTCCTAACCCTGGCCCACCCTCCATTACTGCTCATTCCCATCTCCTCCTCCATAGAAACCCTGCTAAACCTAATTGATATTCGCTGTACATCTTTTCCAGTCCCTTTGAAATGTGCTCTGTGGAACGCCCGATCCGTCTGCAACAAACTCACTGCTGTTCATGACCTGTTTCTCTCCAACTCCCTCAACCTGCTAGCCCTCACAGAAACATGGCTCCAGCCATCTGACACCGCTTTCCTTGCCGCTCTCACCTATTGGCGGCCTACACTTCACCCACACCCTCAGACCTGAGAACAGGGCCGGATGGAGGAGTTGGCATACTTTCTCTCTCCACACCGCACTTACCAAGGTCCTTCCTTTCCCCCGCACCCTCCCCCCCACTTTCCCCTTTACCCCCCCCAATTTTTCACCCCTTTTTCCCCCCCCCCCCCGGGGGGTAAAACCCCCCACCCCTTTTCTGGTATTTTCGGCCGGCCCCCCTTTTCCTCTTTTAAAAACCCTTCCCCTTTCGGGGGATTTAAACCCCTTTTCCCCCCCCAAAAAAGCCCCTCGGGTTTTTCGATTTTTCCAAACCTCTTCCTAGGCCCCCAAAAATTCCCCCAACCCGTGGGAACCCCCCTTTTCGAAACCATTCCCAAATCCATTTTAAATAATTCCCCTTTAAAACTTCCCCAAATCTTATTTCCTTCTTTAACAATTTCCCCCCTCTTACCCCGTCTTCCCTTCAAAAAACCCCCCCAAAAAACCCTCGGTTTTAAACCCCAAAAATTTTTTGTTTTTTTTGGGGTTTAAAAAAAAAAATTTTTTGGGGGGGGGGGGGGCCCCCCCCCAAAAAATAGCAAAAAAAAATTTTGATAAAATTAAGATGTTTAAATTTTTTAAAGTAAAAAAAGGGGAAATGAATTTTTTCCCCCCTAAAATTTAGAGGATTTAAAATTAAAAAAAAATATTTATTTTATAATTAACAAAAAAAAAAAATTTTTTAAATATTTTTATTTTTTTATTTATTTTTTTTTTTAAAATTTAAAAAAAATACAAAAAAAAAAAAAATTATTCCCCCCCCAAAAATTTTTTTTAATAATTAAAATTTAAAAAAAAAAAAATTTTTTTCTTTAAAAAAAAAATTTAAAAAAAATTTAAAATTTTATTATTTTAAATATTTTTTAATTAAAATTTAATTTTTCCCCAACAAAAAAATTTTTAAAATTTAAATTTTATAAAAACCCCAAAAAAAAAACCCCATAAAACATTTTAAATTTTTTTTTAAAAATTTAAAAAAAAAAATTCCCCTAAAAAAAAAAACCCCAACCCAAAAAATTTAAATTTTCCCATAAAAAAACCCAAAAAAAAAAAATAAAAAAAACAAACCCAAAGGGTAACCCCATTGGTTCCCTTTGGATTTTTCTGCCTTTGCAGTTGACCCCCTTTCCCCCTTTTCCCTCCCCCCATTCCTCCAGGCACCCTCCCCTTGGGTTCTCATCTTACCTTTCAACCCTCCTTATTTCTCATTTTTTCCCCTCCTCTCCTCTTCCTCTTTTGTCAGGGTTCCCCAGGGATCCGTTCTGGGCCCCTCCCTTCTCAATCTATACAGCCCCCATTTGGGCAAACCATCACAGATTTGGCTTCCAGTACCATCTTACGCTGATGACACCCCAATTATACACCTCCTCCCCAACATCACTCCTGCTCTGCTACAAAACACCAGGGGCTGCCCGTCTGCTGTCTCTGACATCTGTCCTCCCTGTATCTTTAAACTAAAACCTCACTAAACAAAATTTAGTCATCCCACCACACTAAAAAACCTTACCCTTCCTTTCTCCAGTTGGGGGGCCCCCACCATAAAATCCAGGCCAGGCCCCGGGGCTTGGGTTTTCTAGACCTTTATCTGCCCTTTACCCCCTATTCCAACCTTTCCCCCTCCTGTCCCACACCCCAAGAACACTCCCGAATCCGTCCTTTTCTCACTGTGGAAACAACTCAAACTCCATTGTTGCTCTTATTTTATTCTCGTCTCGATACTGTAACTCCTTGCTTATCGGTCTCCCTCTGTGCAAACTCTCTCCTCTCCAGTCTTCCCGAATGCCCGCGCCAGGCTTGTCTTTTTCCAGCCGGTATACTGATGCCTCTACCTGTGTCAGTCACTGCACGGTTTTCCCCATCCAGTACAAAACAACATAAACTCATCCTCTCATCAAAAGCTCTCCACAACCTGCTCCCCCTAAAATTCCTCCCTCACTCTGTCTAACCACCCCCCCCTCTCTCCGCTCTGCTGAGATATCATTACACTCATCAAACCATCCGAACCCCCAGCCCGTCTCCAAAGACTTCACCGTGCGGCACCGTTTTGGAACATGATACCGCGGGCGTAGGCACACTCAAACCTCTAGCTTTAAAAGGGCCTAGAATAATTTTCTCACTTGGCCTACAGAATCCCCAATGCTAACACCCCCCCTCCCCCCCACACCCCCCAACGCATCATCTCATTTTCGGGGATTAATGTTATAGTTTATATACTGTAGAGCGGGAGGGTTTATCCAATTCTATGTAAAACAACCCCATATTTATGTCACATGGGTGGACCTTGTAAATCTAGCACTCTTGCCCTTCGTTCCCCCCGTACTCCCTAATAGATTGTAAGCCCCTTGCGGCAGGGCCCTCAAATTGTGTCTCACTTAAGTACTTTTAAGGTAATGTCTGTACGTTTTACCCCCAAATTGTAAAGGTCGGAAATGTTGGCGCTATATAAATAAAAATATTATTATTATTTTTATCGTCCCAGATCCCGGGGGCCTGCTGGAACAACAACCCCCTTTAGCTAGAATGGGTTCAGAGGGTAATTCAGAAGATTTAGTGGTGCAGAAGTTTGGTAAACTTAGCTTAACATTCTTGGGCCGGGGCTTAATAACAATAAAGTAAACCTGGTAAAAAAAAAAAAAAAACAAAACCCCCCTACCTGTCTGTGTTGAGTCTCCTAGCAGATTCAAGATAAATCAGGTTCTATGGGCATGATTTCAGTAATCTTTCTTGCCCTCTCCAAAAAATATGCCATTCCCCAAATGCCCATTATGACAAGAAGTTTCCCCGATTCCCCAATGCCATAATTTCTCTCAATAGGGGAGAATTTACGTGAAAAAACAGCACAGGGGTGAATGTTAGTCAAAGAGCGGGACCCCTGCGACAGAACTGCCTTTACTCCTACCTAAGAAGCATTAACAATAAAGGGGCACAAGAAATTGGGTTGAACCAGAACAGTTGCCTCAGTAAAGCACCTCTTCCAGGTCCCAAAGGCTTTGAATAGTTTCCCGGGTTTTCCAATAAATTTAATTTTAAACCCCCCTTTTTTGTGAGGTGGGGGTCATGGTTTGGTTTTGGTTTTTAAGGGATGAGTGATATTATCGCCAAAAGTTGAAATTGGCATTTTTTTTTTGGGCTTATGGAAAAATTTCCCCAAATTACAAAAAGGGTTTTAAGGGGGGACAATTTTACGGATAATCTTTTTACTTTTTGCCCCTTTTTTCCCAGTGTTTTCTGCCCATTTTGGGGCCCCACCCCAATCACTCCGTTGATAGAGGGGGGTGAGGAGGGTTTTTAAACGTCACCCCCCCTTTGCGGTGTTGGGAATTTTTTTTTGGTGCAAAAATCACGTGCCCTCTTTTTAAAAGCTACGCAACTGCGTTTTTTGTTTGAGCTCCATACTCTGCCCTATCCCCAATTCCCCAGCGGGACAGGTCCCCTTGCTTTAAAACCCAATTGCTGTTCTAACAGTTTTTGGAGTTTTGGTTCTTTCTAAAACGGAAAACCACCCACATACCTACAGCTTAAAAATAAAAGTTGGGTTAGAAAATTTCCCCTTCTTATTTGGGGTGGGAGAAAGGTCTAAGGATATTTTAATGGTGTGTGAAAGCTGTGGAGGAGTGAAGGGGGGGGGCTGCAGGGGGGGGGCGGCAAGAGGAGGGCAATTTAAAAGGAAGTTATTTTGCAGCCAGTGGGGTTCTTTTATTTTCAATTAAAAAAAGGGAATTTTTTTTTCCCAAATTCTTGGCCAGCAGACCTCTGATAGGAGTTAAAATTGGGTTCCCTGTTTTTTTTCATTTTATTGCAATCACTGGCATAAATTATCCCTATAAAAATTTTTTAAAAAGCTTTTTTGAAGTCCGGTTTCGTCTGTGTTTGGGGATAAGCTATTTTTAACCCCCCCAAAATTGGGGGGTTTAAAAATAATTTCCCCAGTAAATTAAAGCCTGTAGTAGTTTTGGGGCGAAGGGGCACCCTTTTTTAATCCCATATAACATTTAAAAACTCTTTTTGCAGTCCGTGCTCTGTTTGCTGCAAAGAGATTCCCGGTGTACGCATTATTGGGGTTAAACATATTTGATTGTAAAAATTTCGCCTGTACCGGGTGCGAAGGCCGCCATAATTTTTTCCCAAAAAAAAATTTTAAAACTCTTATTGTAGTCCGTGCGTCTGTTTTTTAGCCTCAAAGGCTCAGTTGGGATGCATATTTTGTTAAAAATTTTGTAGTTTAAAAACGCCTGTAGTCGTGGGGGGTTTAAGGCCGCCATATTTAAACCCCTTAAAAATTTTTTTTACTCTTATTTGCAAAATCCCGTGGGTCTGTTTTGGGCCCAAAAAAGCTCAGTTGTACGCAATTATTTTTATACAAAATTTTTTATTGTAAATTACACTTGTTTTCGTGGGCCAAGGCTGCCATATTTTAATTTCCCTATAACATTTAAAAACTTTATTGCAGTCCTTTCTTTTGTTTGGGCCCTAGAGTTTTAGTTGTACCAAAATTGTGTTTTTACAATTTGTTTTTAAAAATTCACCCGTAGTCAGTTTGGGGGCAAAACCCCCATATGTAATTTCCCTATAACTTTTTAATACTTCTTTTTCCCCTGTCAAAAAAAATCTTCCATACCTTTTCATTTTTAAAATTTCCCGAACATGGACGAAAAAACAAAGGGGGTAAGCGAGCCAAAAAGGGTATGGAGGGTAGTGGTACGAGTAAGGTGCTCCTTCCCGTGCTGACGACAACACGCAAAACAGCGGAAAAACATCGGTTGGGGGGGCCGTCAGGCCTGTCATCGCTGGTCGGTCCCCTTTTTTTTCTCATGGTTAATGCAACCTAAGTGTGGTCTGGGACAGGGAATGGTCAATGTCCTTTTTTAACCCAAAAAAAAATTGGGGGTTTTTTAAAGACCCCCTTTTTTTTAGGCATTTTAAAAATCTGTGGGCCTGGGGGTTTTTTTGGAGTCATGCTGCAGTCCAGGACACCCAAGCAAGTCCATTAACAAAAAATGACAAACTTTCTTCCGGCACTTTTTAACTGTGATTTCATTCGGGTTTGGGGGTCATCTGTGGTAAAAGGACAGGTTTTATAGCAATGTCCGTTCAACAAAAAAAGATGGTTTTCAAATAAAACTGCCTTTCTGGCATTTTTTAATTTTTGTGGGCCCCATGCATTTTTTAAAGAGTCATGTTTTTGGGACAAGACGGGAAGTAAAATGTCTGTTAGTTTTTTTTCTGTACTCTTGTTCCCCTAAAATGTGGTAGATTTTAAGATGTTAATTTCCCGCTTCTCCCCCCCTGTTTGGGTTTAAAAGAATGAAGCCTGTTTTTTCCTTTCCCATAGACTTTAATGGTCATCGGAGATAATCTGTTATCGACTATCGACATGATAATTGACGATATCGACTATCGCTCATCACTACTAACGATGAAAAGTTACAGATAAAATTTCTATAATAGTTGGTGAAACCCAAGAATCTCTGCAGGACGTTCAGGGAATTTGGTTGCACCCAATCCAAAATAGCCCGAACCTTGATGGGATCCATACGGAAAGCAGTTAAGCACCATGCAGAATCCTGGCTGATGCTGCAACAGACAGCTACTATATTTTTAAAAAAAGGGGGAAAAGGCATAGTTCTAAAAAAGGGACCTTGGTAATGAAAAAACACCTTTTATAACCCAAAAAATTTTAAATTTTGATATTATTTTTCCCCAAAAGGGCCCAAGGTTTTTGCTTTTTTAATTACGGGATAAAATTTCCCCATCTTTTTTCCCTTTAAATTTTTTCCATGCCCCTTTTCCCCCCCCTCTTTTTTTTTTTCCAGGGTTTTTAATACTTTTTTCCCGGGTGAAAAAATTTTTTCATTTTTAAAACACACAACTTTAATTTTTATAAAACCATTTATTGCCCCCCCACAAAAAAACGGGGGTTTTCTCCCCCGGGAAAAACCCCCAAAAAAACCCCGGCGGGGGAAACAAAAAAAGGGGAAAGGAAAGGGTTGGATTCCCGGGGTCCCGGGAAAGGAAAGGGGGTTTTCGGGTTTGGGCCCCCAAAAAAGGGGGGCCAGATTTTTTAAACCCGGGGGGGAGCGCCCAGAAAATAAGGGTTTTTTAAGCCCCTTTTTTAAAAATTTCCAAAAAAAACAAAAACCAAGGCTGGCCCCGGGGAAAATTTTTCCCAAAGGGCCGGGAAAAGGAAACGGGAAAAACCCGGGAAAGTTTAAGCACAAAAAACCCCCAAGCAGGGGGAACCCCCACCCCTTAAGGAGTTTTTAAATGGGAACCGGGAAACCCAAGGAAAACAAAAAAACAAAAAGGGAAAAACCCCAGTTAGGAAAACAAATCCCCCCCACCCTTTAACAAAGGGGCCCAAATTTAAAAGGGGCCCAAACACATTTAAAGGAAAAATTTTCCCCAAGGCAAAAGAAAAAGGAGTTTTTCCTAAACATTACTCCCCCCCCCTAAAAAAAAGGGCCGGGCCCCCCGGGGGCCCGATACCTGAATTTTGGTTTTTTTTCCCCCCAGGCCCCCCCCCCTCTGATGAAAATTGTTTAAAAAAACATTCAAGGAGAAATTAAAAAATTGTTACTTACGGGTTTTTTTCCCCACTTTTTTCCTTCGGGGCCCAAAAACCCTTGCCATTTAAAAATAAGGTATTGCACTGGGCCCCTAAAAAATTCCCTAAAAGTCCAAAAATTTTCCCCTTCTCCCCGAAAAAACCCCCTTTTGGGCCCCAACAATCCCACGGGCCAAAGGAGGGGGAAAAACCCGCCCCCCGGAAAGGGAAAGGGGGCCCACAAAAAAATTTTTAGTAGAGCCCCCAAATGAAAACCCCGGGGATGAATTTTTCCTTTAGTTTGGGGGGATTTTTTTGAGCCAAACCTGCACGGGGCCGGGTTTAAACCTTGCTAAAATCATAGGGGACCCCCCAAAAAAAACCTTCTGCCCCCATTTTTTTTGGGTGGGGAATTTCTAAGTTTTAAAAATTTCTCGAAAAGACCCCCATCCCTTTTATCCCCCCCCCCTTGAAAATTTTTGGTTTGCTGGTTTTTGCGACTTTTTTATTTTCCCACCCCCCCCTTCTTATAATTTTCTTGACCCCTTTTTCTATTTGTTTACTTTATAGCTGAAAAATTTTTTGGTTTTAATGCCAAGCCCCTTTCCCCCCCGGGGCAAGCCTTGAATAGGGTTGGAAAAGGGGGAATTTTGGGGGGGGAAAGAATTTTTTGGGTTTGGGTTAACCCCCAAAAATTTGCAAAGAAGGAGCCCTTTTTGGGTTTTGGGGGCCCCTTTTTGGGAAAAAATTTTTGTATAAAAAAATTGGGCCCAAAAGGAAGCAGAAAAACCCAGTCACTTTTAAAATTTGGCAAAAAAAAAACTTTCCGAAAAGAAAAATTTTTTTTTCCGGGGCCTAAATTCTACTTTTCCACCCCCCTGCCCCCCAAAAAATTTTTGGGGGTTTTAAAAAAAGGGGGTTTTAAAACAGATTAAATTTCGATGCCCGATTTGGGCCTTAACCCCAAAAAAACTCCGCCCAAAATTTTGGGGTTTGAAAAACTGAAACCCCCCCATCCGAAAAAAACCAAAATCGGGAAAAAAACACCCTAAAAGGCGAAACACTTTCCCCCCTAAAATTTTTGAAAAAAATCCGTTTGTGCCCCTTTTGGCTTAAAAGGGGGGGGGGGAAACCCGGAAACTTTGGAATGAAATTTTAAAACCCTTTTGGGGGGCCCCGGTCAACTACCCCCCCGAAAAAATTTTTAAATTTTTTTCCCCCCCCCCAGGGGTTGGGGTAGACCTATTTTAAAGGGGAAGTCCAGGGGGAAATGGGAACCCCCCCAAAGGGCCGAAAGGGGAAACCGGGGAAAAAGGCCCCGTAAAAAAACCTTTGAGGGGTGAAAAAAACTTTGGGAGCCCTTGCATCTAGCCCCAAAAATTCCCAAAAGGAAATTTTTACATACCCCTTTAAAATCCGGGAGAAAAAAATTGGGCCCCCCAAAAAAAACCCGGGAAAAAAAAAATTTTCCCTTGCTTTTCCTGCACCCCCTTTTTTGTGCCCCCGAAAATCCTTGGGAAATCGTGGTTTACCCCCTCAAAAAATTCGCCCAGTTTTTACTTTTTTCAGGTAAAAAAAAAAAGGCTGCGGGCCCCGGGGGGCCCCCACACCCCTTTTTTTTTTTAAAGCCCCAACCCTTTACATCATCGGGTTTAAAAGGGGAAAAGATTTAAAAGGACCCCGGTTTGGTTCCAATTAGGGCCTCTCTTTTTTTCCCCCTTTTTTGGAACCCCCAAGGGCCCCTTAAATTTTTTTGAATTTTTTCCCCAAAACCCTTTAAAACTCCCGGAAAAACAATGGCCCCCCCCCCTTAGGGGGAAAATTTGCAGGGGGGGAATTAAACGGGAGAAAAAAATTCTTGTTTTAAAAGCATCCCCCTTTTGGCCCCTTTTTAAACAAGACCCCCGGGCCCTTTGTTTAAAAAATTATAAATTTTAAATTTGGGTTGAAAAAAAAAACCCCTCCAACGGGGCCTTGACGGGGAAAGATAGCCCATTTGGGGCAAAAAATCAACGAATTCCAAAAATTAAACGGTAAAATCATTTAAAACCCTTTTAAATTTTTTTGTGGGGCCCCTTCCTTAAAAAGATGAGGCCCCCCCCCCTTTTTCCCTTTAAAAAACTGAAAACAATAACTAACTTTTTTTCTTTATTTCCCCACATCAAAAAACCCCCCCTTCAGCAAAAAAGAAAAAAGGGCCCCGGAAAAAGGTAAAACGCACAAGGATGCAAAAAACCCCTTTTTGGTTTCTCCCCGTTTTCTTGAGACAAAAATGGGCCCCCTCCCAGCACAGCCCCTAAAGGGCCCGGCCCCTCCCAAAAATGAAGGGCAAAAGTTTTTTGGGGGTCAGGTTTAAAATTTAATCCCAGGGGTTTTGGTTAAAACTTAAACCTTTTAAGAAAAAAAAAAGGTTTCCCCTTTTTCCCCCTTGGGGAGCCCCAAAACCCAAAAAGCAAATTTTTTTTTTTTGGGTCAAACTGGGGTAAATTAGGTAAAATAAATTTTTTTTAAGGAAAATTCCCTTTTTAAAGCCCCCCCCCTATAAAAAAATTTGGCAAAAACCAAAAATAAAAAACGTTAAAACACTTTTTTATGTTTTCCTGGGGGGGGGGCCCCATCTACTATTCTTTTGATCTTGTTTAAACCCCCCCAATTTTTAGCCCCATGGGGTTTAAAAAATTTACATACCCCAAAGGAAAATTTGGGGAATCCCCCCTGTTCCCGGGAAGGAATTCAAAAACCTTCCCAATTTTTTGATGAAAAAAGGATGGTTTTTTCCCCCTCAACGTTCCCAAAAACCAATTTTTTCACATGCCCCCCCCAGGGTTCTTCCACCCAATTTGGGAAGAAAATCGGGAAAAATTCGCCCCCAAAAATTAAAAATTAACCCCTATAAACTGGTCCCAGAATTTTCCCCCCTGAAAAAGAAATTTTTAGCCCAGATTTGGGAGAGGTGGGGGGGGGGCATTCCCAAAGGCCAAAAGGGCCCCATAAGGGCAATACCCAAAGGGGTCCCCCAAAAACCCCGTGCCCCTAAAAAGGCCCCCTTTTTTTCCCTTTTTCATCCCCCAATTTTCTGATAGGGAACCCGGGTTTTGAAAAGCCCCCTCGAAAGTTTTCAAATTTTTTTAAAAAAAATTCTTTTTTTGAAAAGGGCCCCGTACTCTCCCCCCAAAAATTTTTTCCAGGGATCAGGGGGGTTAGAAAAAATAAGGGTTTTTTAAATTTGTAAAATTTTTTTAAAAGTTCCCCTGTAACCAAGGGCCAAGGGCCCTTAAGGGGAACCCAAAACCCTTTTTTTGGGAAAAAAAAATTGGGGGAACCCCCCCTTCTGTGAAAAAAGGAAAGGGAAAACGGAAAAACCCCCCTTTAGAAAGGTTTTCCTCTATAAAGCCCCCCCCCTTAAAAGGGCTTTTTTAACTCGGCCCCCCTCCCCAAAAGGGAAAAGTTTGTTACCAAAAGGGAAAATGGATGCCCCGGGGGAAAGGCCAAAGCCCTAGGGGGCCCCAAAATCGAAAATTTTCCCGGGGGGGTTGGGGGAAGCTTGTCCCGGCTTTTTTCTTTTTTGGGCCTCCCAAAACATCTCCCAATTTCCCCCTTTTTCAGGGGGGAAAAGCCCCCAAATTTTTTTTTAATTGCCCCTTGGGAACGGGGTTTCCTTTCCCAAGTTTTTTGGGTTCAAAAGTAAAATTTTTTTTGGGATAAAACATCCCCCCTTGTTTGGGAAAGTTTAATCTTTTTGGGTTTTTCCCAGTTGAAAAAACCCGGGGCCCCGGGTGATTGAAACCAAAAAAAAGGCCTAAAAAGGGCCCGGGGAAAAGTGCGGCGAAGAAATCAATGGGAAATTTAACGGGATTTTTAAAGGGGGGCTGGGGTGCCAAAAAAAGATTTAAAGGGGGGGGGGGGGCCCCCCCTTTTTAAATCCCTTTTTGGGCCCCGGGACCCTCAGGGGGCCCCCCATCTCCCAGTCCCCCAAATTACCAGGGTTAAGAGTCCTTCCTTCCCTTGATTTTAAACCCCCCAGCTCTTTAAAGAAAAGGGAAAAAAGGATCCATGAATTTCCCAATTTGGGCCCAGAGCCCCACCTTTAAGTTTGGAGGGGGAACCCCCCTTGGGATTTTAACCCCGGGAATTTTTTTTAGGGGAAAAAGGAAGCAATGAGAGCCCCCAAATTCCCCTTCTTTCTTTATATAAAGGCCCCCACTTTTTTAAAAATAGCCCGGAAAACAAAAAACCCCCTTTTAAAGATAACTCTTTCCCCTCTGAAGCAACTGTTTCCCCCCCATCCAGGACGGGACCCCCTGAGGGGTTTCCCAAACCAATCCCCCCGGGGGGGGGCCCAAAGGGAAAATTTTGGGAAGGGGAAAGGGTTGGGCCCCCAGATTTTTCCCAAAACAAAAAAAAGAAAAAGCCCTTTCCAGGGGACCCCCCGCTTTTGCCCCCCCCTTCCCTATCTACGCCTTTCCACCTTTTCCAAAAATGGGATTTTCGACTTAAAATAGGAGGGCCTTCCCCTTCCCGGGAAATTTTTTAAAAATTTTTTTCCCTTTGGGTTTTTCCCCTTGGGAAAAGGAAAAACGGGAAACCCCCAGGGGGGGCCCCCCGGGCTTGGTGGCCCCCCAAAAAAATTCAAAGAAGCCCTTTTTTTTCCCTGTGGGTCCCCTTTCTGAAAAATTGGGGTACCCAATTTTGGGAATGAAAAGGGTTTTTAAAAAAAAATCACCCCAAAAACCAAAGGGGAAAAGCCCCAGCACGGCCAATTTTTAAAATTTTTTAAAATGTTTTGCGTGGGGCCCTTTTTTCCTTTTAAAAAAAAACATTTTCCCCCGCAGGTCTTTCCCCAGCCCCGGTTTGTCAAAATTTTCCCCCCCCCTTTTAAAATTTTCCCATAGAAAAATTACCCCCAGCCCCCGGGGGCTTTTTTGCCCCGGGCCCCGCAATCCCAGAAAATAGCTGTTTTCCCCCTTTAAAACCAACGACGATTTGGGGCCCATAAAAACCACTAAATTTCCAAGGCGCCGATAAAGGCCCCCCTTCCCCAGGTTTTCCCCACCCCCGGGGATCATGGGCCCCCCAACCCAAGGGGGCCTTGGGCCCACCCAAAGGGTTTTTAGGGGGTTTTTAAAAAGCAATAAAAAAAGGCCTGGGGCCTTTTTAGACCTTTTTCCCCCCAAAAAAGGGAACTGCTTTTTGGGGTTTTTTCCCATAAAAAATATAACCTACTTTGGTTTTAAAGGGAAAAACCCCCCCCGGAAATTTAATCGCGGCCCCCCCCCTCCCCCCGAATCTAAAAAAGGCCCGGAAAACTTGGGGGTTTTCATCAAAAGGAACCGAAAGGGGAAAGGTTTCCAAAAGGCCCTTTTTTTTCCCCCCCCAGGTGGAGAAAACCCCGGGCCCCTTTTTAAGGGTTTTGCAGGGCCCCCCCCCACGTAGCCCCCCTTGAAGGTTTTTTGCCCCAATCCCAATTGGAAAAAATTGTGGGCTTTTCTGCCCTTTCCCATGGCGCCCCGCATTTGGGTTTTTCCCAACCGCCTCCCCATCTCAGAGCCCCCCATAAAAAGCCACCGTATTTTTTGCAGGGGGCTTGAAGCAAATTTTTCCGGGGGCCCCCCACCCCAGCGGACCCCCCATTTTTTTAGGTTTTTGATTTACCCCTTGCCCCCAGATACTGGTGTATACGCTGGAACCCAAAATTGGCCCCGGGGTTTTGGGTTTAAAAAACCCACGGGGAAAAGGGCCAGGTGGATACAAGGCCCCCAAAAAGGAATTTTTTTGCGGCTTGGGCCCCAGAAAGTGAAAGGGGTTTTTAAACCCGGTTGGAGCCCGAAGCAGGAAACGGGTTTTTAGCGCAGGGGTTTTAAACCTTTGCAAGAACAGGAACAACCCCTTTGGGACGGCAAAGTTTCCCGGCGGGGAAGGGACGGGAAAAAGGGGAAAAAGCAAAACAAAAATACCCCCAACCCAGGGGAAACCAAAAAAAGGTTTTGGGGAAAAGTTTTAAAAATGGGAAAAAACCGGGAACCCCAGGAAAAAAAAGGAAAACAAGATGGAAACCCCATTTTGAAAAACCAAAAAATCCCCCAAAATCTTAACTAAAGGGCCCCAAAACTTAAGGGCAAAAAAAAATTTTATTAATTTTTCCCAAGGGAAAAAGTGGGAGTTTCCCCTGATATTTGGGAAACTTTTTTTTAAAACCTTTGGGGGGAAATTAAATTTGGGGTTTTTTATAAAACCCCCCGGGTTTGAGAATTTCAGCCCCCCATTAATAAACCTTTTTAAAAAATAAAAATTTATTTCCTCCAATCCAAAAAAGAATTATATAACCAATAGAAAAAAAAATTCCCCCCTTGAATAAACCCAAATAAAAAAGGGCCTCATAAATGGAAAAAAAATAAAAAAATAAATTTTTAAACCCCCTTTTAAAAAAAGGGGAAAAAACCCCTTAAAATTTAACCCGGGGGTGAAAAAAAGAAAAATCCCCAAATTTTCCATTGTTTTGTGGGGGAATTTTTTTTCCCTACCCTTAAAAAAAAAATTTTTTTTTTATGGGCCCCTAAAAAACAAAAAAAAAACTTTTAACCCAAGGCCAGTTTTGGGGTGAAAGCCAGGAATTTTTTCCCCCTTCACGATTTTTTTCCAAACCAAATACATCTTTTTTCAATCATAAAAAAATTTTTTTGGGAAAAAAATTTTTTTAAACCAAAATTTTTAAAGTATCCATTTTAAAAGAAAAGAAATTTTTAGGGGCCCCCTTCAAAACAATTTTGAAAAAAACCCCAAAAAGCCCTTTTCCAAATTGCACACCCCTTGGGGCCCCAAATTTTCCTTTCTAGATAGCCCCAATTTTTTGGGAACAAAATTGGGGGTTTTTCCTTTCCCCCAATTAAGCAAAAAAAAAAAGAAAACCAAATGATCACTGAAATACTTGAAACTGACAAAAGTGGAAATAAACTTAAATTTGAAAATCAGAAAATCAGACATTTATTTTAAATAGTGATTCAAACCAAAAATGTTAAAAAAAATAAAGTAATGAAACTGCCCTGGACAAACATGATAATGCCCCTAGAAAAGATTAAAAATAATTTAACTATAGTGACATATTAAACTGGAGTGTGGCTTGAAATCAGCATCACAGACTTTTTTAAACTACCAATTAGTCAATTTAAAGGGTGAAAAGTAGTCACTGTGTTGTTTGGTATCATGGTCTGTATACTGAATGGAAAAAAGGGAAAGTTAAGGAGAAAGTTGCCCCAGTTTAAAAAAAAGAAAGTTGTTAGAGATTAGAAAAAAATTATGGGAAAAATTGTTAAATTTAAAAGTATGACCAGTCCAACGTTTGATTTTCCCTGTTTTTCAGTTGCACATATTATTAAAAAGTTAAATGGGATTAGCCACCTCCCTGGCCCTGGCCGAAAAGAAAAAAAATTCAGACAAATGAAGAGTGGAAATTTTAATGGTAAAAAAATGAGAAAAGAGCAACTTTCAAAGGATTAGAAGTGAACCCCAAGATGAGGTCTCAGTGTCGATCACCCCATTCGTGGCTGTCTTTGAAAAGGGCCAATGAAAAGATGATCGAGGAGGAAACCACTGTTGAAAATAATTAATAATAAAAAAACTTGACTGGAATTTGACAAGCCTTAAAACTCCTGGGAGATTGTCGTTCAGACAGAAAACTTGAGCCTTTTGGCAAGCCACATCAACTCTACATCACAGATGCATCCAGAACATACAGAGAAAAGAACAAGGTACCTACTGTGGAACATGGAGGAGACCCGGTTATGTTTTGGGGCTTTTTTCTGTATCTGGTACAGGGTGTCTTGAATCTGTGCAGGATACAATGAAATCTCAAGACTATCAAGATATTCTGGAGTGCAATGTGTTGCCCAGTATCAGAAAGCTTGGTCTTGTCAACAGAATATCCTTCAAAACACACAGTTAAAAACATCCAAGAATGGCTTAGTGCAAAACATTTGACTATTCTGAAGTGCCCTTCTATGAGTCCTGCTCTACATACTAGAGAACATCTGTGGAAGGAGCTGAAACATTTAGTCTGGAGAAGGCACACCTTAAACCTGAGAAATCTGGAGCAGTTTGCTCACAAGAAATGGGCCAAAATACCTGTGGACTGTTGCAGAAGTATTATTGAGAGTTACAGAAATCATTTGTTTGAAGTGATTGCCTCAAAAGGTTGTGCAATAAAATATTCAGTTAAGGGAACCATCATTTTTGTCCAGGCCAATCGTTTCATTGGTTTGTTTGTTTAATATTTTTGATTCAACCACATTTCTAAAGCAATGTTTGATTTCCATTAGTTGATATTCAGTAAATATAAATTTAGCATTACTTTCGGCAGTTAAAAATTATTTCAGTGCCAAAAATCTTGTCCCCCTGTGCATTTTTTCAGTATATTTAAACTCTTTGAGCCACATGTATGAAATTTGGCATTTAAATGCCAAATTTCATGCGCATTATAATGGCATAGAATGCGCCTGATTTAAGAACCTGCCCTACAGCGGGTCATAAATTAGGCGCATTCTAGCACTAACATGACATTTCTGGTTTAGGTATACCACTTTGAAAGTGGTTAACCTGTTTCAGCAGTAATGCGCCTAGAATTGCTGTAGCAAAGCTATAAATCTAAATCTTCACTATGGTTCTAGTGCAACCCGCCTTCTGCACACCCCCCAAAATCAGGCGCATTAAAAAGTGCTGTGGGCGCTCTGTAATGCACCTGATAATGGCATTCGGGAGGATTTTCACTAATTCGAAAAGGGCTGCGCCTGATATTGGGCTGAAAATACGCCAGACTTCTGGCGCAGCTCCGTTCATACATATCCCTCTTTGTATCTTTTATCCTCAGTTGAGCTAATCTTTTCTCAAGTGGCCAACAGCTCCTTTTAAAGACTAATAACTGGGGATTTCAGCAGCCAGTAATCCAACATAACCTTGAAGTTGCTTGCTATAGAAAAGAGTATGTCCATTTAGTAGCCCCTGTGACGAAAACAGCCTAGCCCGCCGGCCCACTGGAGGGACGACGGCCTGACTTGGGGTGTATCTCGACGTTGCGCCGCCCTCTAGGGGGTGCACAAGGTCAGCCAGATACGGTTCCACTGTTAACCCCTGCCCACGCTGGCACAGGGAGACCAACAATGCTGCCACCAGTTCTCTTGTTTAGTTATAAGACCGGTCCGTTACCGACTTACAGCAGGATCAGGAACCAACCCTTGGGTAGCTATATACTATAGACCGAGGATTAGGCGTGTGAGGCCGATGATCAAGACAGACTAACTCAGATTAAAGTTTATAGATTTAATTAGCCTTGAAGGGCACACTAGACAGGTAATATATACAGAATGATAATATATACAGGTAAAAGTCAGAGGTGCACATACAATTATGGATTACAGACAGAGGGCAGTTAAAATAGGTCAAGTTTACCTTTGTTGCTTGGTTCTGGGCTCACATGGGAGGGCTTATGTGGCCTGGCTGCTGTGTATGGATGCTCCTGGAAATGCTCTTAGGTGCCCCCCCTCCTGGATCAACGGAAGAGCCAACCCTGGCTCTGGCTTATCTCTGTGAGGGACAGCCCACTTGGCAGCCCCCCTACACCCCCTGGGATGGTCTATGAACTCCTCCCACCAGGTCAGGCGTTTCTGATACAAACCCAAAAATGGACTATAACTCGGCAGGGCCTTGGCACAGAACCAAGCCAGTGGTACCATCAAAACCCAGCTGGAGCTACCCGACGCCTGGATATGAGACAAGCCTATCTTATGGACCCCGTAGGTCCGGTTCTGGATACTCAGTCCCCATGCATCCTGGAAACCTGGAAATAGGGTTGTGTGCGTGCTGGGGTTCCTAATTATGCGATATGAACTCGCCATGCACCATTTATGAGCTGGTCGCCTATAAATCTATATGAAATATCGGAGACGCCCCGACTGGATTGGATTGATTGCAGTCTTTGAAGCGGGGGAGCTGGAGCTAGCATTTTTTTCAGTGCTATTTAGGGAAAGGAGAGTTCTTTTCAGGTGCCCCTGTATCCTGCTTGTGCCAACTTCCTATGGAAAGAGCAATTTACAATGGGCTTGATTACTATGTAAATTGAGCTTGTCCTGTGCTGGGGCAGCTGTGATCTGACTGATTAGATAAGGTTGGGGGAGAGAACTTCATTGGGGGATGAAGTAAAGTGAATTCTACCTCACACCTCCCCCCTTTTGAGGGCGCTAGGGGGCAGCACCTCCCCGGTGCTCCACCACGCGCCCACCTGCCCCTTCTCCCTGTCGGGACAGCCCATCGGTGTTGCCGTGGTCTCCGCCCCTCGGTGGCGAATGACGAAGTTGTACTGCTGGAACGACAGCTCCAGCGTAGCAACCCCCCATTGGTTTCCGGGAAAACGTTGTAGCCAGCTCAGAGGGTTGTGGTCTGTCTCCACAATGAAATGCCGCCCATATAGATAGGGCTGCAGGCACTGCGGGGCCCACCTATCGCCAGGCATTTTTTTTTCCATGGTGGAATAGGCCACTTCCCTCGGCAGAAGCTTCCGGCTCAGGTACATAACGGGATGTTCCTGTCCCGTTGTGTCCACCTGGCTGAGCACTGCACCGAGGCCAAAGTCACTGCATCAGGTGCTAGAGGTGGTCCTCCCAGGTGGGAATGAAAACGGCTATGTCATCCAGGTACGCAGCCGCGTACCCTTCAAGTCCCTTAAGCAGCGTGTTGACTATCCGCTGAAAAGTGGCAGGGGCATTCTTCATGCCGAACGGCATGACGGTGGACTCGTACAGTCCGAATGGGGTGATAAAGGCAGAGCGTTCCCTGGCCTCATGGGTCAGGGGAATCTGCCAATATCCCCGGCTCAGATCCATGATGGTCAGGTACTTGGCCCCGGCCAACTGATCGAGCAGGTCATCGATGCGTGGCATTGGGTACGCATCAGTGACTGTGACAGCGTTTAGCCCCCTGTACTCCACGCAGAACCGGGTGGTCCGATCCTTCTTGGGGACAATGACTACAGGCGAGGCCAGGCACTGTTGGGGCGCCTGGATGACCCCCCCGCTTCAGCAACTCGTCAATCTCTCACGCATGTGCGCTGCACTTCGGGGAGATCCGATATGCTGAACTCCGGATTGGGGGGTGATCCCCGGTGTCCAAAGTGATGGACGGTGACTCCGTCCTTCCAGGCACGTTAGTGAAACAATGCCCGGAAGGGGTAGGGGTTGCCAACAGCTGGGACCGTTGGTCCTCCAGGAGCTGTCCCAAAATCTCCAACATCCTCTATGGACCCACCTGCCCTGACCGGGGCAAGCATATCCAAGAGGTTTTCCGTCTCACTTTCCTCGGGCAGGTTGCACACGGTAAGGGCACATACCTCCCGCTCATGATGCGCCTTCATCATGTTCACGTGGAAAGGGCCTACCGCTTTCCTGGTCGTGGTCCAGGGTGACCAGGTAGTGACTGCGTTGAGTTTGCTGGTGCACGAAAATATGGGCCTTTCCCCGGCTGCCTGAAGCTTGTCCTGTGGTACAGGGACCAGGACCCACACTTTCTGACCCCCTGGTAGGTCCTCTCACAAGCGTTTTTGGTCGTACCACTGTTCTGGTCGGCCTGGGCCCTTTGCATATGCTCGTGCACTAGCTGCGTCAAGGCCTGCATTTTGTCACGGAAGCGCACGACATACTCAATGACCAACCCCTCCGGGATTGCTAAGTCTCCTTCCCAGGCCTCCTTCACCAGAGCCAGGGGCCCCCGCACATGTCGCCCATACAGGAGCTCGAAGGGAGCAAAACCCGTTGAGGTTTGTGGAACTTCCCGGTATGCGAATAGCAGGTGTGGGAGGTACCGCTCCCAGTCGCGCCCGTGGGTGTCGACCAACATCTTAAGCATCTGCTTCAGGGTGCCATTGAACCGTTCACACAGGCCATTAGTCTGTGGGTGGTACGAGCTGGCCACCAGATGTTGCACCTGTATCAGCTTACACAATGACTCCATTAGCTGCGACATGAACTGGGTCCCCCGGTCAGTGAGCATTTCCTGGGGAAAGCCCACTCGGGAGAAAATCTCCAGTAAGGCGGTGGCCACCTTGTCGGCCCGAATGGACGACAAGGCTACCGCTTCCGGGTACCGAGTGGCGTAGTCTACTACCGTCAGTATGAAGCGTTTCCCGGAGCTGCTGGGAATGGACAGCGGTCCAATTAAATCCACAGCCACCCTCCTGAAAGGCTCGTCTATGATAGGCAGAGGTACCAGTGGGGCTTTGGGCCTCGGCCCCGCCTTCCCCACCCTCTGACAGGTGTCACACGAATGGCAGTAGACAGCCACATCAGTCCCCATCTTTGGCGAGTAGAAATGCTGGGCCAGCCTTTCCTTGGTCTTGGCGATCCCTAGGTGTCCGGCCATCGGAATCTCATGCGCAACCCGCAACAGCTCCGCCCCTGAACGGAATAGGGTACCACCAACCCGGG
>JAODAL010037881.1:0-39877 GCA_025379985.1 Phyllomedusa bahiana | reverse complement strand
TGGTTTGCCCTGTGGTCACGTTTTGCAAAAAAACCAAAGTTAGTGTAGAAGGCCGTTCTCTGCCGGGAAATAATGAACGATGTGAGGTATGCATGCGGGATCTGATGGAGGCAATATATTTCTCAAACAAATTGAGAGACCCAAAATTCCTGCAGGTTTTGCTTTTTACAATTTTTTTTTTTCCCTAAAGCAATCCAAAAATTTTAATTTTACACTGCAAGCAAAAGGATAACAATAGTTTGAACTTGTGATTTTTCGGGCTCCTATCTCTCCACCCAAATACAGCTTTGTACAGAGGCTATGTATTTTATATACAGCACTAAACATATCTTTACATAAATGTGACTGCAAGTTTTTAGCATTGTTTCTGCAATTTTTTCTGTAACTGCATTGTTACTGTTTTGCACCTAAAAAAAAAAGTGTTAAAGGGGTTTCTCATACATTGATTATCTCCCCTCAGCCCTTTTTTTTTGGTTTCACTTTGAATTCGGGGCGTTTTGGTTCCCAAAGGGCTGCAGTAGAAACCCGGTCTAAATAGTGACTGAGGAGTGTGCAGCGTAAAAAGGGGATGTCTAGGAATGGGTGGGCACGGGAAATGGACACTTTTTGCAAAGTGACTTGTTTTGAAAGATCTTTAACTAAAAAGCAGCAGCGCCCCCGGAGTGAATGACCCTTTAATTTTTTTATTTTGTTAGTTTTGGTAACCCACCTTTTGGGTTTTCACTCTGCCTGAATCTTTCTAGGCCCTGGATCGTTTTCAAGCATGCCCCTGCCCAAAATCTGTTCCAGGTCTCTTCTACACTTTCCCCCAATTTTGGTGGATGGATTGATACAAAACAGCTTTTTCTTAACTCTACCCAAAAGTGTTCAAAGATCAAAACATTGTTACCCTTTTGTTGTCAGTGTTTTCTATTTTAAAATGTTGATTATGTTTCATAAGGTGATAAACAGCCTGATGGGCCCTTTTACTACATAAAGTTATCACTTAAACTGCGGGATGAGGAGTAGGGTGGATTTTTGGGGAAATTGAGGATCGGAGGGGGGTTCAGCTTGCTGACCCCACAGCCCTGGACAGAAGGGGGTGTATGCACCAAATCTCAGGGTGTAGACTTATGTATCACCCAGTCCTCGTTATGGCGCCCCTGTGGGGAGGGGAGGAGAGGGGGGCGTCGCCATCTGTGTCCGCCATGATGATTTGATGATGATGACCTCTTTCTGTGTTGGCAGATATCCTGTCTCCGCTCTTTGGAACTCTGGTGTCTTCAGCTCAGGTAAGTGTCCATTATATACAATAACTGGATGGTATATACATGAGCATCGGGCGCGGCCTCCCCTGTGGCTGTGGGTACCGGGCGCGGACTCCCCTGTATCTGTGGGTACCGGGCGCGGCCCCCCCCTGTACTGTGGGGACGGGGGCCGGCCCCCTGTTTGTGGGACCGGGCGGGGCCCCCCTGTAATGTGGGTACCCCCCCCCCCCCCCCCCCCCCCCCCCCCCCCCCCCCCCCCCCCCCCCCCCCCCCGGGCCTTTACCCCGTACCCGTGGGTACCGGGCGCGGCCTCCCCTGTGCCTGTGGGTACCGGGCGCGGCCTCCCCTGTATCTGTGGGTACCGGGCGCGGCCTCCCCTGTATCTGTGGGTACCGGGCGCGGCCTCCCCTGTACCTGTGGGTACCGGGCGCGGCCTCCCCTGTACCTGTGGGTACCGGGCGGGGCCTCCGCTATATCTGTGGGTACCAGGTCTGAGCACTGACAGGCTGACCCCCACCCCTGTAACCTCTGCAGCAATGCTGGCAGCACTCATCTCTGGATATGACGCTGAGCCCGCTTCACTTTTTGGGCGACCCCGGCGAGGCCCGTTCTGAGGGGAAAACCTTTTTGTTTCTGCTGTATGGGCCCCGGTGCCTCAGGGGAGGGGGGGGTTTTTTTGTCATAAGCGGCCGTTGGATCTATGACCCTTGGGGGGAAGTGATAAGCCCCAATTTACTCCCACTTCACCTGGACCTTGTGACAAAAGGCTGGGACCGGGTTAATGCGGCCCCATAGCAATCATTACTGGCGGGGGGGGATACCCGCTGGTAATTTAGTCATTTTCCCCCCCCGGGCTTCGCCCACAGGGGAGGGGACGGAATCCATAGTTCTCATGAGAATGTGGTTACGGAAAAGAATGGGCCCTTTTTAGCCCGTAATTTGCCACCCCCGGCCCCTTTTAAGCCGGTGGGCTGGGCCCAAGGGTTTTCGTTCTACGGCAGTTTTTGGGAGGGCTGTAAGCGCCGCAGACGCCGGGGGGTTCTGAAGGCCTTTGCGGTCCCCTTTTCCCTTGACTCCGGCCGGGGGGAGCAGTGAGCTTCCTTTTTTCCCCCCGGCACATCCTGGCAGCGGCCGTAATCCAGTCTCGGTGAGCCAGAATTCCCGTCTTTGGGGCGAACTGGGCGTTTGAAGGGAGGTACGCGCGAAGTGTAAAAATCCCACCAATCCAGCCCGGGAGGGGGCGCGGCCTCCCTGTCAGAGGGGCATCCCCTCTGGACTTATGAAAACCTTTTACCTTCTCCAACTGCGCAAAAATATCATAACCCCAAACTTACCTCTCCCATCACCACCGCTCATGCCAGCGCCCCTGACCCTCACTGTGGTCACATGATGCTGCAGCCAATCCCCGGCCTCTGTGGTCACATGTGGCGCCATCCCCCGGGCCCCTGTGGCCATGATGTGAGCCAACCCCCGGCTCTGTGGGGCACATGAGCTGCGCCAAACACTGACCTCGTGGTAAATGATGCTCAGCCAATCCCCGGGCCCCCTGTGGTCACATTGCTGCAGCCAATCCGCCTCTGTGGTCACTAGCTGCAGCCCAATTTCCCCGGCCTCTGTGGTACATGATGCGCGCCAATCCCCCCCTCTGGGTCACAGATTCGGCCATTTCCCCCCCCCTTGTGGTCACATGATGTGGGGAATCACTGACCCTGTGGCACATGATGCTGCAGCCAACCCCGGCCCCTGTGGTCACATGATGCTGCAGCCAATCCGCTCTTGGTCCGATGTGCACCAAACCCGGCCTCTGTGGGGGTTTTCCCCCATTTATGCTGCAGCCAATCCCGGCCTCTGTGGGCAATGATGCTGCAGCCAATCCCCGGCTCGTGGGGCACATGCGCGCGCCAATCACTGCCCCTGTGGTCCTGAGCTGCAGCCAACCCCTCTTGTGGTACAGATCTGCAGCCAATCCCGGCCCCTGTGGTCAATGATCTGCAGCCAAAACCCCCGGGCCCCGGGGTCAATGTGCTGCAGCCAATCCGGCCCCTGTGGTCAAGGCTGACCCAATCCGCCCCTGTGGGCAATGTGCTGCAGCCAAAACCCGGGGCCCCTGTGGTCACATGACGCTGCAGCCCCCCTTTAACCCTGATAACAGGGGGCTTTCCCAGCAGTTTCACGCTTTGTGTGTCCGGGTCTCCTTTTTACCTGTTGTTCTCCTTTTGTCTCTCTTACAAGTTTAACTACTGCATTGACGTGGCGTGGCTGGTGCGGCAGTACCCACAGGAGTCCCGGTGAGTCCACCTAAGAGGCGGGGGCGCTGCAGGGACTGTCACATCTGTATCACCTTCCCATCCTGCTCTCTCCTGTTGTGTTGAAAGGGATAAACCGTTACTGATTGTCCACGGGGAGAAGCGGGAATCCAAAGCTCGTCTGCACGAGGACGCGCACCCCTACCAGAACGTGCGGCTGTGCCAGGTAACGCCAACCTCTGCCTCTATTGCCTTATGCCAACATCTTCAAATGACGCCGGTGCCCGGAGGTTGCTGCCGCCCCTGCTAGTTGTGCCCGGAGGTTGCTGCCGCCCCTGCTGGCTGTGCCCGGAGGTTGCTGCCGCCCCTGCTGGCTGTGCCCGGAGGTTGCTGCCGCCCCTGCTGGCTGTGCCCGGAGGTTGCTGCCGCCCCTGCTGGCTGTGCCCGTGGGTTGCTGCCGCCCCTGCTGGCTGTGCCCGTGGGTTGCTGCCCCTGCGGGCCCCGCCCCTGTGGCTGTGCCGTGGGTTGCTGCCGCCCTGCTGGCTGTGCCGGAGGTTGCTGCGCCCCTGCTGGCTGTGCCCGGAGGTTGCTGCCGCCCTGCTGGCTGTGCCCGGAGGTTGCTGCCGCCCCTGCTGGCTGTGCCCGGAGGTTGCTGCCGCCCCTGCTGGCTGTGCCCGGAGGTTGCTGCCGCCCCTGCTGGCTGTGTCCGGAGGCTGCCAGTGCCAGTGACAGATGCGCCCAGCGGCTGCCGGTGGCGGTTGTGCCTGAGGCTGCTGCCAGTGCCGGATGCACTTGTCTGTACTCAAACCTCCATTGACGTCCATAGTAATCGCAGCGGTGCGCCCGTTCTTCAGGCCCCTCCTCTGAATCCTGCTCCCTTCCCCTTCACAGTCTGTCTTCTGTCTCCTGATGCCCTCGCCCAGCGGGTGCCTGTTACTCCACATCAGCTGTGTCTCCCACACACAGGAGAGGCCGCAGCGTCACCCCTCTGTTCACTGATATTACCGTATGTAAGCACTAGGGGGCGTCACACAGTCACTAATACTGAAGCGTCTTCTGAGCGTGCTCACTCCTGCCAGCTCTCTGGCGCCCCCTCCTGGCAGCTCTCGGGCGCCCCCTCCTGCCCGCTCTCGTATTGTTAGATTTCCAATGAGATTTTTGCTTCTGATCCAAATTCACTAAGAAGTTGTTTTTCCTCAGGCTCGGCTGGATATGGCGTTCGGGACGCACCATACGTAAGTGACCCCGGGACAGCTGGGAGCTCTGTATTGTATAGGGTGACCCCGGGACAGCTGGGAGCTCTGTATTGTATAGGGTGACCCCGGGACCGCTGGGATCTCTGTACTGTATAGGGTGACCCCCGGGACAGCTGGGAGCTCTGTATTGTATAGGGTGACCCCCGGACAGCTGGGAGCTCTGTATTGTATAGGGGGACCCCCGGGACAGCTGGAGCACTGTATTGTATAGGGTGACCCGGGACAGCTGGGAGCTCTGTATGTATAGGGGACCCCGGGACAGCTGGGAGCTCTGTATTGTATAGGGTGACCCCGGGATGAGCTCTGTATTGTATAGGGTGACCCCCGGGACAGCTGGGAGCTCTGTATTATTAGGGTGTCCCCGGACAGCTGGGAGCTCTGTATTGAAAAGGGGGGCCCCCCCAAAAACAGGGGGTGGGGCTCTGTATTGTAAAGGGGGGACCCCTTTGGGACAGCTGGAGTTTCTGAAATTTGTATAGGGTGACCCCCGGGACAGCTGGGAGTTTCTGTATTCAAGGGGGTGACCCCCGGGAAAGCGGGGAGCTCTGTATTTATGGGGTGACCCCCGGGAACAGCTGGGAGCTCTGTTTTGGGTATAGGGTGCCCCCCCAGGACAGCGGGGAGCTCTGTATTGTTTTAGGGTGCCCCCCGGGGAAACAGCTGTGGCCTGTATTGTATGGGGTTTGACCCCCGGGACAGCGGGGAGTTTGGGTGTTTGTATAGGGGGACCCCCCCCCGGACAGTTTGGGAGCTCTTTATTGAAAAGGGGGAAAACCCCCGGGGACAGCTGGGGCTTGTATTGTATAGGGTGCCCCCCGGGGAAACAGTGGGAGTTTCTGAAATTGTATAGGGTGCCCCCGGGGGGACAGCTGGGAGCTTTGTTTTGGTATAGGGGGACCCCCGGGACAGGGGGAGCCCCCTGTATTGTTTTAAAGGGTTCCCCCCGGGGGACAGTTTGGGAGCTCTGTATTGTAGGGGGTTTGCCCCCCCGGGGAGCTCCGTTTTTGTAAAAAGGTGACCCCCCGGGGACGGCTGGGAGCTCTGTATTGTAAAAGGGTGCCCCCCGGGAAAAAGTTTTGGGAGCTTGATTGTATAGGGTGCCCCCCGGATCTCGTATTGTATAGGGGGGGACCCCCGGGATCTCGTTTTGGGTAAGGGGTGACCCCCGGGACAGCTGGGAAGCTCTGTTTTTGTTTAGGGGGGCCCCCCCGGGACCTGGGAGCTCCTTTTGTATAGGGGGGCCCCCCGGGACAGCTGGGAGCTCTGTATTTTTATGGGGGTGCCCCCCGGGAAAGGGCGGGGGAGCTTTTTTTGTATAGGGTGACCCCCGGGATCTCAGTATTTTATAGGGGGACCCCCGGGACAGGGGGGGGAGATTTTGAATTAAAAAGGGGGGGACCCCCGGGACAGCGGGGAAAGTTCGATATTGTATAGGGGGGACCCCGGGAAAAGCTGGGAGTTTGGGTATTGTTTTGGCTGAACCCGGGACACCCTGGGGTCTGTATTTATAGGGGCCCCCTGGGACACGGGAAAGCCCCGAAATTGTATAGGGTAAACCCCCGGGACGGGCAGGGAGCCCCGTTTGGGTTATGGGGGGCCCCCCGGGACAGTTTGGGAGCTCTTTTATTGAAAGGGGGGCCCCCGGGACGGGCTGGGAGTTAGTATTGTTTTAGGGGGCCCCCGGGGGACAGCTGGGGGGTTTCTGTTTTGTTTTGGGGGGAAACCCCCGGGGACAGGGGGGAGATCTGTATTGTTTGGGGGGCCCCCCTTTACAGCTGGGAGCTCTGTTTTGGTATAGGGTACCCCCGGGACAGCTGGGAGCTCTGAATTGTATTGGGTGACCCCCGGGAAAGCGGGGGAGCTCGGGTTATTGAATAGGGTGACCCCCGGGACAGCTGGGGGCTTGTATTTTTAAAGGGTAAACCCCCGGGTCAGCTGGGGGTCTGTATTGTATAGGGTAAACCCCCCGGGTTTAAATGTATTGTAAAAGGGGGCCCCCCCGGGACAGCTGGGGGCTCTGAAAAATTGTAAAAGGGTGAAACCCCCGGGAAATCTTGTTTTTGAAAGGGGTGCCCCCCGGGGGACAGGGGGGAGCTCTTTATTGAAAAGGTGACCCCCCGGGACAGCGGGGAAACTTGTATTGTTTTAAAAGGGTCCCCCCAAAGGACAGGGGTGAGTCTGTATTGTAAAAGGGGTGACCCCCGGGACAGCTGGGAGCTCTGATTGTATAAGGTGCCCCCCGGGAAACAGCTGGGAGCTCGGGTATTTATAGGGTGACCCCCGGAAAGCTGGGATTTCAAAAATTTTTAAAAAGGTGCCCCCCGGGACAGCTGGGGGCTCTGTTTTTGTAAAAGGGACCCCCCGGGACAAGCGGGGAGCTCTGTATTGTAAGGGTAAACCCCCGGGGACGCGGGGGACCCTAAAATTTTGGGTATAGGGTGCCCCCCCGGGACAGCTGGGAGCCTGTATTGAAATAAGGGGGACCCCCGGGGACAGCTGGGAGCTTTTGTATTGTATGGGGTTTGACCCCGGGGGAACGGGCTGGGAGCTCTGTTTTTTAAATAGGGGGGAAACCCCGGGCCCAGCTGGGGGCTCTGTTTGTATAGGGTGCCCCCCGGGTTTCTCTGTATTGTATAGGGGGGCCCCCCGGGACAGCTGGGACTCGTATTGTATGGGGTGCCCCCGGGGGACAGCGGGGAAGCTCGGGTATTTTTGGGGTTCCCCCCCGGGGGACAGCGGGGGAAGCTCTGTTTTGTATGGGGGGCCCCCTGGACAGCGGGGAGCTCTGTATTGAAAATAGGGGGGGCCCCCCGGGACAGCGGGGGCTCGGAAAAGGTATTAGGTGCCCCCCAAGGACAGCGGGGACCCCCTGTATGTATAGGGTGACCCCGGGACAGCTGGGGGGCTCTATATTGTATGGGGGTTGACCCTGGGAAAAGCTGGAGTCTGACTGTATAGGGGGGCCCCCCGGGAAAAGCGGGGACTCTGGTATTGTATAGGGTGCCCCCGGGGACGTTTGGGACTGTTTTTGTAAATTTTTGCCCCCCCGGGACAGCGGGGCTCTGTTTTGAAATAATTTTTGCCCCCCGGGGACAGCTGGGAGCTCTGTATTGTATAGGGTGACCCCGGGACAGCTGGGAGCTCAGTATTGTATAGGGGACCCTTGGGACAAGCTGGGAGATCTGTATTATATAGGGGGACCCCTGGGACAGCTGGGAGAAATGAATTGTATAGGGTGACCCCGGGACAGCTGGGAGCTCTGTATTGTATAGGGTGACCCCCGGGACAGCTGGGAGCTCTGTATTGTATAGGGTGACCCCCGGGACAGCTGGGAGCTCTGTATTGTATAGGGTGACCCCCGGGACAGCTGGGAGCTCTGTATTGTATAGGGTGACCCCCGGGACAGCTGGGAGCTCTGTATTGTATAGGGTGACCCTGGGAGAGCTGGGAGCTCTGTACTGTATAGGGTGACCCCCGGGACAGCTGGGAGCTCTGTATTCTATAGGGTGACCCCGGGACAGCTGGGAGCTCTGTATTGTGGGGCCGGGGTCCTCCACCCTGGGAGGGGATATCCAGCAATGATCGTGTCTCCTTGTGGGGTCATTTCACCAATAATCGAATCTTTGCTGTCTCTTGAAGGAAGATGATGCTGCTGTTATACGAGGAAGGCCTGCGAGTCGTCATCCACACCAGTAACCTCATCCGAGATGACTGGCACCAGAAGACTCAGGGGTGCGTATTACCCACAATGCCTTGCACTTGGTGATGACTACCAGCAGTATGGACATGTACAGTGAAGGAAATTAGGGTTAGGGTTATTTTGACCCCTTGCTGATTGTGCAAGTTTCCCACTGTCGGTCGGTTAATTTTAAGAGAGATAAAATATCCAAAATAAAATCCAGAAAATCACATTGTATAAATGATAGAACTGTATTTGCATTTTGCTGAGAGAAATAAGTATTTGACCCCCTCCCAACCATGAAGAGTTCTGGCTCCTACAGACCAGTTAGACTCGTTCCCTGCATTACAGACGCTGTCTTAAATAGTCACTTTTATAAAAGACTCCTGTCCACAGGCTCAATCAGTCAGACTCTAACCTCTACAACATGGGCAAGACCACAGAGCTTTCTAAGGATGTCAGGGACAAGATCATAGAGCTGCACAAAGCTGGAATGGGGACAAAAAAACCCTAAGTAAGACCTGGGTTTAGAAGGAGAAGATTGCTGGGGCAATAGTAAGAAAATGGAAGAAATACACAATGACTGTCGTCGCCATCGATCTGGGGCAGAATTCACCTCGTGGGGGATCCCTGATCATTAGGAGGGGGAGGGGATCAGCCTAAAAACTACACGGGGGGGGAACCTGTTACTGATCTCAAGGCAGCTGAGACCACATTCACCAAGAAAACCATTGGTAACACATTAAAATCCTGCAGCGCCCACAAGGTCCCCCTGCTCAAGAAGGCGCACGTGCAGACCCACCTGAAGAAGGCGCATGTGCAGACCCACCTGAATCTTGCTAATGAACACCTGGAGGATTCTGGGAGTGATTGGGAGAAGGTGCTGGGGTCGGATGAGACAAACATTGAGCTCTGTGGCAATAACTCAACATGTATGGAGGCTGAGAAATGCTGCCTATGACCCAAAAACACCGTCCCCACTGTCAAGCCTGGAGGGGGAACATGAGGTTTTAGATGAGAATTATTACAGCAGGATCATCAACATGTGCAGTAGGCATACCGCTACCGAAAATGATGTATTCACAAAAGGGGTGGGGTATCTATAACCGGTCAGTCCAGGGGGCGAGGCACTGACCTCCATTCGGTGATGTCATTATAGGAGGCGGGGCTGTGACCACCTCTCAGTGATGTCAGTCCAGGGGGGCGGGGCTCTGACCACCTTTCTGATTCATATAGGAGGCTGAGGCTGTACCCACCTCTCATGATGCAGTGCAGGGGGCAGGGCTGTGACCACCTCTCAGTGATGTCAGTCCAGGGGGCGGGGCTGTGACCACCTCTCAGTGGCACAATGGACCATGAGCTGCCGGTGTGCGGGGGCGAGAGGGCGATAGTACAGGATGTCCCCGCCGCTCTCTAGTGATAGGAGGCATTCTCAGTGAAGACACCGCCGCCTCTCTAGTGATAGAGGCATTCATGATGATGTCACTGCCGCCCTCTAGTGATAGGAGGCATTCTCAGTGATGTCACCACCGCTCTCTAGTGATAGGAGGCATTCTCATTGATGTCACCGCCGCTCCCTAGTGATAGGAGGCATTCTCAGTGATGTGTCCCCCCCCCCGCTCTCTATTGATAGGAGGCATTCTCAGTGATGTCACTGCCGCTCTCTAGTGATAGGAGGCATTCTCAGTGATGTCACCGCCGCTCTCTAGCGATAGGAGGCATTCTCAGTGATGTCACCGCCGCTCTCTAGTGATAGGAGGCATTCTCAGTGATGTCACCGCCGCTCTCTAGTGATAGGAGGCATTCTCAGTGATGTCACCGCCGCTCTCTAGCGATAGGAGGCATTCTCAGTGATGTCAGCGCCTCTCTCTAGTGATAGGAGTTCTCAGTGATGTCCCCGCTGCTCTCTAGTGACTCTCATCACCTCCTCTTCTTCTCTCGCAGCATCTGGCTGAGTCCGCTCTATCCCCGGTTGCCTGCAGGCTCTTCCTCTTTAGCTGGAGAATCGCCCACTAACTTTCGGGCAGACCTGATGGCCTACCTGGCCTCCTACAATTCGCCGAGTCTGAAGGAATGGATGGATATTATTAAGCAGCACGACCTCTCTGAGACCAGGTGTGTACTGCCCCCATCTCCGGATATTATGTACGGGGGCTCTTATATAATCAGTTGGTGAAGGAGATGTTAATAGCTGTACCGCTGAATGACCCCGATGTCGCAGTGCCTGCAGCGCTCTGCATCTGGCAGTGACTGTGGCCCCGGGGGCTTCTCAGCTGCCGCTCCGCAGGGAGGGATTGTCCAGAATTTGGACAATTACAGACCAGAGGCATTGATGGTACCGCAGTACCAGACCCGCTGTGGGGTGCGGTTAGCTCTCCGTTGTTCTAACCCTGGGCGGCCGCTGTACAACTCTATGACCTGCAAGTTTTGTGGCAGTTTTCACCACCTGTGTTTGTGGACACCGCACAAATTGTTCTGATGTTTCCAAATTCCAGGGTGTATTTGATCGGATCGACTCCCGGAAGGTTCCAGGGCAGTGACAAGGAGAAATGGGGGCACTTCCGTTTGAGAAAGGTAAATAGTCGCTGTGTACGATCTATGGCGCCCGGTGCGTAATGGTCACTTCAGGACCAGGTGGATGGTCACTCGGGCCCGGCCGTAATAATACCATACCCTTGTGTGATCCTCTCACTTACTTTGTAGATTTTACGAGAGAAGGGCGCCCCCATCCCTGGCGCGGAGTCATGGCCTGTGATTGGTCAGTTTTCCAGTATTGGCTCAATGGGATCCGATCAAAGCAAGTGGCTGCATTCTGAATTCAGCGAGAGTATGAAGACCCTGGGAAAGGGAGTGAAAGCTCTGCCGCAGTCGGAGAACCCCCTGAAACTGGTAAAGTCCTCTGCGTTATCTCTGTACAGTGCATGTTTCCAAAGATAGAGACATCTGTCCACCTGTACAACCATTACCGGTGATCGTGAGCTGCGCTCACTATTCTGCTGGTGCAGTCACTGTGTACATACATTACTTATCCTGTACTGATCCTGAATTACATCCTGTATTATCCTCCAGAGCTGCACTCACTATTCTGCTGGTGCAGTCACTGTGTACATACATTACTTATCCTGTACTGATCTGAGTTACATCCTGTATTATCCTCCAGAGCTGCGCTCACTATTCTGCTGGTGCAGTCACTGTGTACATACATTACTTATCCTGTACTGATCCTGATTACATCCTGTATTATCCTCCAGAGCTGCACTCACTATTCTGCTGGTGCAGTCACTGTGTACATACATTATTTATCCTGTACTGACCCTGAGAAACATCCTTATTATCCTTTCCAACACGAGCTGCCCCTCACTTTCTGCTGGTGAAATTCACTGTACATACATTCTTATCCTTTACTGATCCTGAATTACACCCTGTATTATCCCCCAAGCTGAAACCTCACTGTCTGCTGGGGGCATCACTGGGTACATACATTGCTTTCCCTGTACTGATCCTGAGGTAAAAATCCTGTAAAAATCCTCAAGAGATGCACTCACTATTTGCGGGTTTGCAGTAACAAAAATAACATTACTTATCCGGGCACTGGCCAAAATTTACATCCTGAAAATATCCCCCCAAGCTCCCCTCATTTTTCTGCTGGTGCAGTCACTGTACATCCCATTATTTTACCCTTTGAATTTGAAAACCTGATTACATCCGTATTATCCTCCAAGCTGCACTCACTATTTTTCGGGTTGCAGTCCTGTACTATATTACTTATCCTTACTGACCTGATTTACTTTCCTGTTTTAAACCCCGAGCTGCGCTCACTATTCCCCTGGTACATCACTGTGTAAAAATACATTCCCTTATCTTACTAAATCCTGATTACATCCTGTATTATCCTCCAGACTCCCGCTCCCCAAATTCTGCTGTTTCAGTCACTGTTTTTAAATCCCTTTATTTAAACCCTTAAACTGATCCGGATTTAAACATCCTGTATTATCCTCCAGAGCGGCCTTCACTATTCTCGGGTTTGCGGGAACATTTTAACATACATTCCCTTACCCCTGTAATGATCCTGATTTTACATCCTTATTTTCCCCCAGACCCTGCAACCTTTTTTTTATTGTATAAATGAAAGAACCCTGAACAAAGTAAAAACCCAAGTACAAATAAATTTAAAAAATACCGAAACCAAAAAACTTAAACAAAATTTAAAAATTTTGACCGGCCCCCCAGCTCCATTAAACTCCATTTCATTAAAAACCATAACACAAAACCCCTTTCCCCTTTTTTTTTTTTTTTTTTAATAAAAAATTTTTTAAAAAAAATAACAAAAAAAACTATATACACCCCCTGCTGCCCGGGGACCTCTGATTACCTCACTATTTACAACGCCCAATACTATTTACATATAAGTTCCATCCACTTTTTTTCTTTTTTTTTTTTCCAAAAAAGTCCAAAGGGTTCCAAAATGCCCTTTTAATTACCAAAACCCCCTAATTCCTCAAGTCCCCAAAAAAACCCCCCCAAACCTAACTAAAAACCCCCCTCTTTTTTTTTTTTTTTTTTTTTTAAACAAATTATATAATTTTTAAAATTTTTTTTTCCCTTTTCTAGCCCAAAAAGGGTCCTGCCCTTTAAAATGTTAAATTTATTTCCCTTTAAAACCCCTTTCTCTCTAAAACCCCCAAAAAAAAACCCCCCCAAACCCCTAACAAAAACACCCCCTTTTTTTATTTTTTTTTTTAAATTTTATTTTTTATTTTTTTTTTTTTTTTTCCCACCCCAAAAAAGTAAAGTGCCCCTTAAAATGTTTTTTTCCTTTTATTTCCCTTTAAACACCCCTGTTTCTCAAAAAAAACCCCCAAACCCCCCCCCCCAACCTAACAAATATCCCCCCCCCAAAATTATTTTTTTATTTATTTTTTTTTTTACTTCTAACTAATGCATACATTTAAAATATCCCCAAAAAAAAAATTGTACAGATGTAAACATCTGAAAAAAAAAAACCCCCCCATACCATTACCCTTTAAAACCCTAAAAAAACCTAACCCCAGACTCCCTAAAAATCTGATTCGGTGTCTCCAAGCCTTTTTTACCCCATCACTTAAAAACAAAACAAAAGCAAAGGTGTCAAAATCCCCGCACTCCACCAGGATGATGGGGCCCTCCGAAACCTGGGGAAACCTGGAAAAAAGCCCCTCCAGAGGGGGATCCCAAATTAAGGCCCCCAGTCTCCCCGAACTTTCAGAGAGGCACCTCACCATTTTCCCCTAGAATTTTTCCCTAATCACCACTTCCCCTGGGGGGGTTTTCTCCCCGCGTCGCATTTAAGCACCGGGCTGCCACACGTGATCCCTTTAACCACTATGCAAAACTATTTTAATAAAGTGCAAGGTCCCGGCCCACCCGGCCTCTGAACGCCCCGAACGCCCACTCCGCATAAGGAGAACCGCCCAGTTGGGGGCCACCCCGTTTGGAAGCCCCACCCTGGTGAAATCCTCTATTTTAAAAGGGGGAATTTGAATTTAAAAATGCCCCAAAGGGTCTAAAGTACCCCAAACCGGCTTTCCCCAACCGGGTATCCCCTACCCCCCTCGGGCCCCCAAAATTTTCCCAAAATTTTGCCCCCTCCATATTTTTTCCAGGGAAGAAAGCGCCGGCCAACCCCCAAAAATTTTCAAGGGGACCTTACGGGATTTTTAAAAGGGTTTTAAAGCCCCCACAGTTTAAAAAACCTGGGAAAATCCCTTGGGGGTCAAGGGGGCCCCGGGAAAGGGGGTTAAAAAAACCCTCTCATCCAGGAATTCCTGGCGAAGCCCCTCCCCCCGTCACGCCCGGGAACCCCATCAGGAAAAGTATTTTCAGATTTCAGTGCTGGTAAGAACCGGGAGATCCCCGTGTGGCGGGGGGAAAAATCTTCATTTCTACCCCCCAAAACTTCCCATTCCTGGAAGTGGGGACTGCGGGCCCTTTCCCCCTTGCAGGGGGGCCGACCCACGGAGGAGAAGGGCCTTCAATCCAGAGGCCCCCCTATTTTGGTCTTAATAAAGGGTTTTGACCAGGAACACCCCCCGGGGTTCCCCATACCCAAACCCCCCCCCGGGCCCCTCCTCGGGGCAGTACGCCACATCCCCGTTGACGGGAACAACCTTTTTTTTTCCCCAAAGAAAGCTAAAAAAACGGGGCGAAACCCCCGGGGCCCCAAAAGACTGGGGAAAAAAGGGCCAACACACTTCCCAGGTAGATAAAAAACGGGAGAAGGTAGGTCTTATCAGGTTCACCCCGCTCTCTAAAGGGTCATTGGACCACCCTTTCCACTGGTCCCCTTCTAAAGCGGCATTATTAAACCTCTCTAAACCAGTTTTTTCGGGGGGAAAACCCCGGGCCCGAATTCAACCCCAAGCAAATTTGATTCCGGGGCACGGGGAGGGCGTCCGGGGGGTTTTGAATGCGGGAACTTCCCCTCCCAACCAGAGACTTTTCACACCTCCCCGGTTAAAATACGGGAAACCCGGGATGCCCCCCCGAATACCCGGGTCTACTTCTGCCCATCACACATTTCCGCCTCCCCCCGAAGAAAAAACAAAGAGGGTTGAGGGCATCCGGGGAAGCAAACGCCTTTCAGAGGGGGAACCGTTTGTCCCCCAGGGCCCACCCCCAACCCCCCCCAAAACGGCCCAAACCCCCCAAAACCTCCTTAAAAAAGGGGTAAAATGGCGAACACTAGAGCAAAGGGCTGAGAGGACAAACCCTGACGCACCCCCAGAGCCCACCCCAAAAGGCCCCCCAATCCCCCCGTTCACAAGAAAGCTCTGGGCCCCCTTGTACAAAGTTTTTTAACCACCTTAAACCGCCCCCCCGGGAGGCCGTATCTCAGAAGCGGGGCCTCGAGATACCATGCAAACCTGAAAAAAGGCCTTGGCCTGATCCAAAACAGGTGTACCCCCTCCAGTGACCCGCCCTGCCCCCTCCGCTCCAACGGGTTTTCCCCGGGCACCGAGGGGGTGGGACTAACTGGTTTCTGCGGGCCCGGGGAAAAGACAGTTTCGAGCCCCCGACAGGAAGCTGGGAGGCCAAATCTAATTTCCGGTTGAAAAGCACTTTTGCCCGAATCCCTTTCTGGGCCACATTGAGGGACGTTTAAAGGGGGCCCCCAATTCTCAATGGGGAGGGGTCTTTAAACCCCTTTTACAAATGATAAAATTTCTGACCTCCTCCCTTTACTTTTTGGGAAAGTGGGCCCCAGGAAGACACTCATTTATTACCTTTTGTCAAGAAAGGGGAACCAAGGTTTTCCCTTTAAAAGGGCTTGTTAAAAAATCTGAGTTAGAAACCCTCAGGGCCCAGTGATTCTTGGGGGGTAAGCCCTCAACGCCATCTTAACTTCCTCTTCCTGATTTGATTCTTCAAAACCCTCCGCGAGAGGGTTTTTAAAACCCCCGGGGTTGGGATGGGGGCAGCCAGGGAAAAACCCCATTCTGGGCCCGATCCAGTTCCCTCCTGCCCAAGAGGGGTATAGAAGGGCCTGACTACTCCAGGGTCTTCCCGATCTGGACCGTTTTGAAAACCCTGAAAATATCCCTCAGGGCCCGTCACCTCTTACAACTCAATTTCCATCCTTCAGTTTTTTGTAAGGGCGGGCGAGGGTTAAATTTTCCAAAACCCTCCAAAAACCAAGGATGCGTGCCTATCATACTGACCCCTCATGAGCATTGGGGCTTCACTCCCGGAATTTTCCTCGCGGCAAAACCCCCGTCGAGGAAAAAGAAGCCGAGTTTTCCTCCTTTTTCGGGGGTAATGGCGGGTACTCTTTCCAAACTCCTGAGGTTAGAGGGCTGGCGGAATTTTCTTTAATATCTCCCACCCACTCTGACTTTTCTTTTTGCACTGGCTACCCCTACCGAAAGGAAAACCCCCCGTGGTCTGGGGTTTTGCCTTTTTGGACATCCACCAGACAGCCCACTGACTATCCCACCAAAGCGACGCCCCAAATTTCCCCAAAAATCGTTTTTCTGCTCTGGATCCTCCCCCATCCCCGGGGCCTTGGGGGAAATAAAAAAAGTCCCCCTCCAAAAACAAATTGCCCACTTTTAAAAAGGGAAAGGCTTGATCCTCATTAAGAGAATTTCCTCTCCAACCCTCTTTTTGGGGGCCAAAATATTAATAAGTCCCGAGTTTTCCCGTCCCTTCATGGGAAACATCCAGATCAGAAAACCTCCCCATTTTTGAGCTCAAAAAAACCCCCCCTTCTTTTTAACCCCGCCCGGGAAGCGCCCAACCTCGGCCCGCAAGAGACCCGTAAGAAAGGCCCCGCCCCCATTCACTCTTAGCCCCCTTTTGGGTTTAAGACAGATCCCGTCCAAAACCGGGGCCTTGCAAAAACAAAATATCACCCCAACCGGGGTTTAAAAAAAACAAAGGCCGGGATATCTACCCCTATTTAGTTAATTCCGGGGAACTTTTTTTTCTTTTGCCAGCGTCAACGGGAAGTGCCGCAAACATTTATGATTGACTCCCACACCTTCTTCTTCCCCTTGGGCCCCTGCCCGCCTCTTCATCAGAGGGTTCCGGTTTGAGCCTCTTGAGGGTTTAAAAGAGACATCCAACCCCTTAAATCTCCTTAACCTCTCCGGGGGCTCCTGGCCCCCCATGGGGTTCTCTGTTTAAACCCCCCCAGTGCCCTCCCTTTTTTGACTTTTTTTCCCCCCGCTGCCACTTTGGGTTTTCCGGGGGTTTTTTCCCCCCCTCCGGAAACTTCTGTGAAACCCCCCCAATTTTTTTTGGAGGCTTTTCCCAGAAAAGGAGGCGCCCTTACCCCCCGATGGGTCTCCCCCATTCTCCTTTACCCCCTCATCTCCCCCATCCTCAGAAAAACCGAGAGGTCGATAAGGCACTGGGAAATTTTTAGAGAGTTCGATCAGGGAAGGGGGGGTTTCCCCGCCTTCCTTTAGCCTCACTTGGGGTCCAGGGTCCCGGGGAAAGAATCGTCCCACTCTTTAAAAAAGTTAGGGTTCGCCTGCCCCCCCCCTCTTTTCCCCTTTTCCCTTTGCACCCCTTTTTTTTTTAGGGCCCCCCTCACTTTTGCTTTCCTCGCCCCCGGGAGGCTGCAGGGGGGACGGCCCTTTCCCCTCTTTCTCCCATCCCCTGGACTCCCTCTTCTAGCCGCTCTCCCCCCGGGGGGCCTCACTTTGGGCCCGCATTGGCGGCCACCTCAGGGGTTTAAGGTCTGAGTTCCCCCCCCCATGGAAACGGGGGTCCCCCCTCTTTCTCCCCCCGGGGTGCCTCCATAAAAAGCCTTTTTTTTGGGGCTGCTTGAAAATTTCCCTTTTCTTATCCACTTTGGGGGCCCCCACTCCTTTCACCTCAAAATGGGGCCCTCCCCGATGTCCTTTTCCAATGTTCCCCCGGCCCTGCACCCTCCCATTCCTTGCCCCGGGAAAAACAAAGGGCAGCGGCTAAACGGAAACCCGAAAAGGGAGCACACAGGGGGACAAGGGGAATCCTGCCACACGATACGCCCGGTTTTCCTTCTCCCCCAAAAGTGACACAAATTGGCTCACACAGGCGCTTGGGAAATTGTTGGGGGTCCGCCGCAAAACGGGGGGCAAAGGGTTTTTGGCTGGGGCCCCTGGTAAAGACCAGGATTCTGTCCAAAGCCCAAGGGAAAATGGGGGATGGGATTGGTTTGGGTGACTGTTTAACCTGAACCCTCAGTTTCACCATGAAGGTTTCCCTTCCCCCACCAAAAAAACCCCTTTCTCAACCCTGTTTTTTAATTTGGGGAAAATGGAAAGGGCCTCTCCCATAATTTTAAATTTAGCCAGGGGCATGATTTCCCCTACTAGAGATAACTTTGTTACTTTGGGGGGGGGGACGGTCACTCTCATGATGTTTTTCTGGCGGGGGGGTTTGCCCTGAACATCAAAACCCCCCCCCCACTTTTGGGCGAACTCGCTTTCACCTCGTACGGGACCAAAAGAGGGTCGAGCCCTCGGGCCCACCCTGGGAAAGCTTTCCCCCCCATCAAAAATGGGAGTCCCAAAAGGGTGGATCGGGCAAAGGATTTCCGACGCCCTGAACTCCATTCCAAAGAGAAGCCCCTACTTTCCCTAATCTTTGTCGGAAAAGCATCATCGCCTTCCAAAATTGAGGAAAGGACCACGTTTCTCCTTGGGGACCCCGCCCGGGTGGGAGGGGGGGCGGCTCCTTCCCCCCCCCGTCCTTTGATCCGGGGAAAGGCCCGGGGAGTCCCCTCTCTTCAATCCAAAAGGGGGTAGTGGGAAACTCCCTCCCCACTAACTGGGGACCGAACTCTCACCTCTTTTGTTCTTTTTTCTTTCCAAACCCTTTTCTCCCCTTCATTCACTATTTTCCTTTCCCCCCCTCCCCCTTAATACCTGCAAACCGCTCCCCACATTCATTCCTCCATTCCTGTTTCCTGGATCCCTTCCCCAAACCCCTTTACTCCATTTTTGCTTTTCCCCACCCGGGCCCCTCAAACCAAAATTTAAATCCCTTTTACATTCCCCGGGCCCCCATTTCCCCTGCACGCTCATTTTTCCCTTTTATTTTTCCCCCCCTTTCCCCCCATTCACTCCATCATTTCCCCCCCCTCCCCCTCCAACATTTTTACTCCCCCCTCTTTCTTTTCCCCCCCCCTCCACATTTAAAGTCCATCATTCTCCCTCCCCTCCACCCTTCACTCCATCATTCTTCCCCCCCCTTTCCCCTTCACTCCCTCATTCTCCCTCCCCCCCCACATTCCCTCCCCTCAAATTTTTTCCCTCCCCCTCCCCATTCACAACCATCATTTTCCCCCCCCCTTCCAATCAATTTCCCTCATTTTTTCCCCCCCTTTCCAACCCCCATAAATTTTTGTTAACCCCGGCCCCCCCCTTTTATCACTCCCCCCAAACAAACCCCTCTTTCTCGCTCGCTGGACCCGGCCTTCCACAGTCCATTTCGCCTCAGATTCTCCAATTTTTTTCCATTTAGGGGGCCCCGTCCCTCTCCTATAGGGGGGCCCGTTTTTTTTTTTTTCCCCCCCCTTCCCTTGCCTCCAGGGGGTTTTCCCGTTTTAGAAATTTTCTTCCTGCATTTCCCTTGCCCCCCAGAACCTTCACTGTTTGGGGCCCCTTTGGCCCTTTTCCCATCTTTTTCAAACCCCTGACATGGGTTTTCCCCGTGGTTTACTAAAACCCCGGAGATGTTAAAAAGCCTTTTCTTCAACCCTTTTCTCCCCCCAAACTTGACCCCTTTCCCCTTCAGGGGACAGGTCGGGAAGGTTTTACGGGGGCTTCTGCAGCGGGGCCCCCCCTTCTGGGGCCCCCTTTAGGGGCCCCCTCGCTGCACCAAAACCCCCCCGGGAAAGGGCCCAAAGACCAAATTTAGTCCCTCAAAAATGTTGGGGCCCTGCTTTTTCCTTCCCCCTTCCCCCCCTCTTTCCCTTTAAGAGGGTCGCCCCCCGAAGGCGAAGGGGGTGGGAGGTTCACGGGGGACCCGGCTGGAAAGATCTGCCGTCGGGCATCCCCCCCCCGGTCCCCCGGTTCCGCTCTTCCCGTAGCCGGGAAACGTTTTATCAAAGGGGATAACACCTGATGTGCGGGGAACCCGCTGGGTGGGTGCCTGGGACAACACCTGTGGGAAAGGGGAGAGGCCTGAGAGGGGCCCCCCCCGGCCCCCTTCCATCCCCCCCCCCCTTCCCCCTCATCCTCCACTCTCCTTGCTCCCCTTCATCCTCCTTTAAAAAGCTGCAAATTGTCCAGTTTTCCCCTGGAATGGCCCCCATTCAGGAATATGAATTTTTCCTCCTATCCCCCCAGGGTATTTTAGGTCTTTTCCCCATCCCCCCTCATCTCTTTTATTAACTCCGTTATTTTTTTATGGGGTGCATTCTTTTGGGGAGCATTTTTTGTTTCCCCCTATGCGCTCCCCTTCAGCAGGAAAGATCTCCTTCCCCGGTCCCCCAACTCAAAGATTTGGTTTGGGAATCCGGGGGCCAAAGTTTTTGGCGGGATCCCCGGGTCGCCTCACACCCCACTCCTCCACTTTAGAAATCACTGTCCCCGGTTTTTAGCGGGTTTACAGCTTTTTTCCCCGACGCTGCTTTGGGTGCGGGTTCCCCGGGTGTTGGGTTTTTGCATTCTCTTTTAAACCTCGGGTGCTTTTCCAAAGGTGTGGCCCGGGGTGATGCTGGGCAGTTGGCCCTTTCCCCCTTTTTTTCAGCCTTATGGCTACTTGTTCCCTTTGCTGGGAGAACAGGGGGGTTCCCATTGCTGAAACCTCCCCCCCCTCCTCTGCTCACTGATGAGTCTTAAACCTCTGCTGACCACGAGTTCCTTTTCCTCCCCCCCCCTGCACCCCCTGGGGGGGCCTGGGGGCTTGATCTTTTTCCCTGGCAGTTTGCAGGGGTTTGGGGTCCTTTCCTCTTACCTTCGAGTTTTTGCAGGAAACAAAAATTTTTGCTGACCCCAAACAGACCTTTACACTCTTAAAGGTGGGTGCAGGGTGCTGTATTTTCCAATTCTGCCTCCCTGCCTCAACTTTTGCCCCCTGTTCGCTAGTGTTACCAAAGCTGCCACGGGCTGGTTGTGGAAACACCCCAAACCCCCCACCAGATATCCGGGGGGGCCGGGGGGTTTTTTTGGTTGGGTTATTCCCCTTCTTTCCCAGAAAGGGGAAAAATGCACACGGGAATTCCGGGGAAAAGCTCGAGTGAACACAAGAAACTGCTCACAGGAAACGTCTGCCCCCTGCTGGGGAAAAACTGCACCCCCAAAGGCTGCATTTCACTATTTGGGGTGCAGTCACTGAAACTTTACCTTACTTATCCTTTTACTGATAGATTACATCCTGTATTATCCCCCCAAGACTGCACTCACTATTTTGCTGGTGCAGTCACTGTACATACTTTAAATTTTCCTGAAACGACCCTGAATAGATCTTGTTTTATATGCAGACTGCACTCACTTTTCTGCGGGTGCAGTCACTGTGTACATACATTTACTTATCCTGTACTGTTTTCCTGATTTAATCCTGAATTTTTTTTTTAATTAAAATTTTTTAAAAAACATAACAAAAAAAATTAAAAAACAAAACTTCCCCGGGAAAAACTAAAGGGCCCAATATACGGAAAATGCACCTCCTCAGGGGTTTTAAAACTATCACCATTTCCAAAAGGGACCAACATTCACCCCCCCACAAACCCAAAAATATTTAAAAAAATTTACACAAACTATAATACAATTCATAATTACAACCCAAATCCCCGGGCCCCCGGTTGCATACAAAAAAAAAAAAAAAGAAAAAAAAAAGGGAAAAACAAACCTAAAACAACAAAAAAACCCACCCATAATTTATATTTTTTTTCTCTTTTTTTTCTTCCCTCTTCCCCTTCCTCCACAACAAACCAATAAGAAAAAAAAAAAAAAAAAAAAAAACAACACCAGCACACCACATTTTTTTTTTTTTTTTTTTTTTTTTTGGGCCCTGAACTGACCCCGCCACCCCTTTCCCCCCAAAAGCACAGGTTGGGGGGACGCCTGAATCAGCCAGGATTTTTGGGGTTTTTTTTTTCCCCCAAATGTCCCCTAAAGGCCCCTCAAAGCCCTTTAAACCCCAAAGGACCCTCCTCCCTTTTTTTCCCACCCCCCAAACCCAAAATTTCTAAAGCCTAACCCCCCAACCCACATATATAATATAAAAAATATACAAATACAAGAATATAACTTTTTAAAATTTAAAAAACCAGACACACACTAAGATTTTCCGACACCCCAAAGCCCAATTTTGGGTTGCCTCAAGCCCAAATACCCTCACACAGTCACAAAACAAAAAAAAAAATCCTACAGTGCAGAACCAGCCCACCCCAGGGAAGGGGAAAAGACAAAACTAGGTACTCCAAAGGCAATGCCCTCCAATGGAAAGAGGCCCCTAAAACCCGCCCCCGACCTCTTTACTCCAGAGAGCCCAAACCCTTTACCAGGGGCACCGAGAATGTTCCTAACCACTTTTTTTCCCCGGGGGGGAATTTTTTGCTGCTTCCCTTAAATAAGCACCGCGCTTTGGGCCCCCGTGTTTGTACCCGACCACTAACGACAGAAATAAAAGTTTCTCCGGGGCCCAACCTCCCAGGTGTCTGGGAAAGCCCCCATAGGCCCATTCCCCCATAGGAAGGGGACCGGGCCCGCCCGGGCCACCCAAAGGAGCTCCCCAAACCCGGGGGTAAACCCCTGGGGTTAAAGGGACAATGAAAACAGGAATGGCCCTGCTCTCCCAGGCCACCCCCTCCTCGCCGGGGGACAAACCCCCCGGGGGCCTCAGAGCTCCCTTACATTAGATTGTCCCCACACACAGTTCCCATGGAAACAGGGGCCAAGCCCAAATTTCCCAAAAAATTCGAGGGGGTCCTGATAAAAATTCAAAAAGTCGCAACCCAACCTCCAGATCCCCCCGCTTTGGGCAAATCCCGAGGGCCCCGAGGGGTTTTTGGAAATGGGTCCCAGAACCCTTTTTTCAAGGAAAATTTTCCCCGGGCTGGGGTCCTGATTTTCCCCCCAAACCCCAGAAACCCCCAAACCTTCAGAACCAAGGGGCAGCGTTTGGCTGGGAGAGGGCCCTTTAGGCTTTGGAAAATCCTTCACTTGCCCCCCTGTCTCCCATTCCCCGGAAGAAAAGGCCCCAAAACCCTCCCCCCACAGGGGAATACCCAAGGAGGAGCCCTCTCTTTTCCCGAGGGGCGGCGGTTTATCTTAAATAAAAGTGTTCAAAGGGAAAACCCCAGGGTTGACCCTACCCAACCCTTTCCCAGTTTTCCTTTTTTCGGGAAAATAAACCCCCCTTTGACTAGGTTAGCCCATTCCCCCATAACATCTTTGGGAAAAACCCGACCCGTAACCCCAGTCCCGATAGGTTTCCCCGGGAAGATGCACACACTGCCCGGGTACAAAAACAAAGGGAAAAGGAATGTTTTTTTTTTTTTTTTTTTTTTTAAATTTGTTTTTATTTAAACCCTTTAAATAAAAATGCAAAATTTTCACATGCACAGGAATTAACATTTTAAAAAAATAGCTTTTTTCACAAAACATATTTTCACAAACCTTTTTTCATTTTGAAGACATTATTTTTTCCCTTTTTTTTCCCCCCTTTTTTTCCCTAAACCCAAAAAAATTTATAAAAACCCAAAAAAAAGCATTCCTATGGCCCCAAAACCCAAAAACGAAACTATCCATAACTAACACAAAAAGCCCTTGGGCCAAAGGGCACATAAAAATTTTTCCCTGACAAAAAATTTGGGGTAATTTTCTGGGGTGGTCCTCCCCCTTTCCCCCTATCCGCTTTTTTGGGCGATGCTTGCCCTATTGTGTCACCATCTACAGAATATTTTCCGGCCCCCTCTGATTTTTGGGGGGTGGCTTGAAGTGACCCCTCCTGGAACGGTATTTTTGAAAATTTTTAAACCCTTTCCCTGAGGGTCAAAGGGCCCCCCTTTGGGGGCCAGGGGGGCCCCCTTGGGGGGGAGGGGGGCAACTTTAAACCCGCGGGGGGGCCCGGGGGTTTTTGGGTTTTGGGGAAACCCCTTGGGCCAAAAATTTAATCCAAAAATTTGCTGACCCTGGGCTCTGGAAGGTGTCCGGGAGATCAAAACCAAAGGGCTCCCTTCTCCCCGCCAAGACTCATCACACTTATCCCAGTTATCTTGGACCCCCGATGGGCTGAGTAGCCTTTTTACCCCCCCTGACGCACCCCAACCCGCCCCCCCGGGGGGACAACGGGGGAAGATGTTATTTTATCACGTTGGGCCCCCACCCCAAGGGCCTCCCGGCCGCCCCGGTCCATCCCGAAACCCCCCCCCTGGGCCACAATCCATCCTCCTAAGGAAAGGATCGATCGCAAAACACATACAGTAAACGGGGGTCAGGGGGACAACCCTGGGAACCCCAGGGAAACCCCCCTAAAAGGCGGGAAACCAACCGTTAACCCAAATGGGGAAAACCCCCTCCCCCCCCTGCGTACAAGGGCTTAAGGGCCCAAACAAAAAACCTTTCCCCGGGAGGGCCCTATCTCAGGAGGCGGACCAGAGGTACCCTGGTTTAAAATGATCAAACGCTTTTGCCCCGATCCGGCGCGGTGCCTTCCTTGGGGCCCTGACCTGGGGGTCCCCCCCCCCCCCTCCACCCCAACAAACTCCCGGACACTGGGGCCAGGGACTAAAGTACTGCACCTGGAACAGAGCAGGGGCTGGGGCCCGAAATTTTTTGGTGGGGCAAACTTCCCCCCAACCGGGGTTAAACCAGCACCTTTGGGGCCCGGGAAACTTTGCGGGGGGGACATTTTGGGGGGGGCAGCGGGGTAAAAGGAAAACCCAAAAGGGGGAATTGGGCGGACTTTTCCCCTTTTACAGAAGGACCAAAGCAGGACCCCCCATTTTAATTTTGGGGGAAATGGGATGCGGAGGGGAACTAAATTTTTTACCCCAATCAAGAGGGGAACCAAGGTGTCCCCTTTAAAAGGGCTTATTTAAAATCAAAATGGGGGGGGGAACCCTAAGGTCCGGCGGGGGTTTTTTTTTTGGGGGCGGGGCCCCTTCCAAACCCAAAGGGTGGGTTTCCTCTTCTCGGGGTTCTTTTTAAAAAAACATCAGGGGGCTACGCCCATTCAGGAACAGTTTCAGCCAGGAAAAACCGACTTTCCCTTTCCCCATCAAAATCCCCCCTTTGCCATGTGATTGATAGGGAGGGTCTGATGCCCCCAAATCCCTGATCTAGACCTTCTCAGGGACCCCCTTTTCTATCAACAGTCCCAGACACAATCTTTTCTATTCACTGAAAATTTTTGCATTTTTGTTGGGTCGGCGGAGCGGGTTTTTCCCCTAAAACCCTCCCCAAAAAAACCCAAAAATTTGGTCTATGTACGGGCACCTCATTAGCAAGGACTTCACTCTGGAGACCTTTTCCCCGCGGGGTACCCCAGTCAGGCAAGACATTCGAGTTTCCTCCTCAGACCCGGGACAAAGGGGGAAACCTGCTCAACCCCCTGAGGCTCGGAGCTGGCGGAAGGGAAATTGGACACCCCTTTTTTTGAACATCTCCCACCCCCTAGCCTTTTTACTGCACAGACCCCTCAATGGTCCTGGTCTTTAAAAAAAAATTAAAAGGGCCCGTTCGATCTCCCGGCCCCTTTTTCCAAAAGAGTGGGGGCTCGGAGCCCTTCCCAACGGGGGGGCCCGGGGTTTTCCAGGGAAAACCAAAATTAAACCCCGTGGTCCCGGGGGAACTTTCCCCCTCAACAGCAGACACTGCTGAAGGGGACGGCTTTCCCCCTTTAAATAAAACCTGTCCTTTTCCAGACCTTCAGCTACCCCCCATTTATGGGGGGGAAAACCCCCCGTGGCCCGGGGTTTTTGCCGGTGGGACATCCCCCAGGCGAGCCCCCACAAACATGCTAAATTTAACGCGACGCTGTCATAAGCAGCTTTTTCCCCTGGAACCTCCTTGTCCTGGGGCCTTGTGACCCTATTTAAGTCCCCTCAAAACCCCCTGGGCCCACTTGTTAAAAAAAGAAAGGGCTTTTATCCTCATAAAGAGACACTTCCCGGGGCCCACTTGGACTGGGGACCATAGATTTAACTAGACGAAGTTCCTGTCCCTTCAAAGGGGACATCTAAGATAGGCACCCCCCCATTTTTTAATTCAAACAAACCCGTCCCGGGATTTTTGTACCGGTGCTGTAAAAAATTTTCGGCCCCTCCCCCCATAAAACGGCTCGGCTGCAAAGGGGCCAGTAGGAGGCTCCGCGGGGCCACTCCCTTTTAGGGCCCTTTAAAAACTGCTGCTAAAACGGGGAGGGCCTTTTGGGCTCCTACAGGGAAAAAAGAATGTCTGCGGGCTAATCGGGCCCCGGAAAAAAAAACAAAAGCCCGGGAAACCGAGCCGTAATTTTGACTTAATGCTGGCAACGTTTAAAGGAAACCAGCGTCAGCGGAGTTGGGGGTCGGGCCCTCCTGGGGGACCCGAATTAGACGGCTTTTCTTCCTTTTCCCCCCGCCCGTGCCATCTCCACATCCGATGCGGTTTGTCCCTTTTCAAGGGACACAAGTTTTCCATACCCCTCCCTTTTCCTCTGGTTTTAGGCCAGTCCCCCCCCTTTAGGAAAATGTTTTCCCCCGCGGGGGGGGGACTCGGCGCCCCCTGTAGGGCCCCGAAGTCATGCCTTCTGGAACCCTAAAACTTTGCCCCCTTCCCCCGATGAGGGGGGGGATGTCACTGAGGGGATGGAAAACCCGGGTTTGGGGGAGACCAATCGAGGGGGGGCAGTTTTTACCTTCCATTGGCATCTGGGGGGGTGGGAGGAAGATCTTTCAAACCCCTTTTTTTTTAAAACCCGCCTTTCCCCTCTTGCCATCTTCCTCTTTCCCCCTCCATGCCATGACCATGGGGGGGTGTTTTAGGGACGGCACCTTCCTCTTTTTGGGGCTCCAGAAATTTTCCTTAAATTTTATTTTTACTATCCTTTGGGGGGCCCCAGGGTAGAAACAGCCTCAGGGGGCGGGATCAGAGGTCCCCCCTTGAATCCCCCTTGCCTGAGGGCCCCCAAGGGTTTGCCCCATCTCCCGTCTCTTTGGCGCTTTTTCCCCGACGCCTTAGTTGGGCAGGGGGTCTTCTGTTTTCCCTTTTCCCCACTGGCCACTCCACTCCTTCAAACCCCTGCCCGTTTCCCCCCCCCGGGAGAATAAACCCCATGGGGTTTCTCTCCCCCCGGGGGTATTGACCCCCCCATTGGCAAAGGACCGGGGGAAAGGGGGGCTGAACGGGGGGGCCCAAATTTGGTCACATAATAAAAACGAAACTGTGCACAGGAAAGCAGAAAAATGACCCAAGGCCCCAAAACAAGTGCACTTCCCGCGCGGTGCAAACTGGCAATGAAAAGGGGGGGCTGACCCATCTGTCACAGTTTTGGCTTTACCCTGGTAAGGAAAAAACTGGATTTCGATCCCTTCCAGGAAAGGGAGCAATTTGGGATATGGGTAACCGTAAATTCCCCCAAACCCCTGTTTTTGCTTGACCATTAAAATTTCCCAAACCCCCCGACCAAAAGCCCAAAAAATCATTTCCCCGTTCCCTTTTAGGGACGCCCACCACCCCTTTCCCCCACGGCCCAAACCACGTATTTATGTTTAATACAAGGGGGGAGTGACTCGTTTAGAGTTAGAAGGTCACCTTTAAAGGTTATTCTGGGGAGGGCACCGCCGGACAGCAAAATTCTCGCCAGCCGGGGGGTCGTCCCTTTCCACCTCAAAAATTCGACCAGAAAGAGTCAAGGCCCTCCGGCCGAAAAAACTGACATCGAACTTGGGGGCCCATAGAGATGAATCAAGGCATAGATTCCCCTTGCCCTTTAAGCCCCTCTTTAGCAGGGGGCTCAAAACCCCTTTTTCCCCTTTGGGGGACATGTAAACATTTTCCAACCCCCCCCTTTAGACGGACTACATTCCTACGAAACTACCCTGCCGGGGGCCGGGGGTGGGGGGGTGGTGTCCGGGGGGGGGGGTGGGGGGGGTGGGCCGGGGGTCCCCCCCCCACTTAAAAGCTCTTTGGGAAAGGGTGAGAGGGGCCCTGCCTCTCTTTCCAGAAGGATAGATCAACCTGCTTACCCTTTACATTGAAACGACTCTCACCTTCTTTTGAGCCTCCAGAAGATGTCGTTGGGGAAAACCGTCCCCAGGCCAGAGGAAAAAGGAGGGACCCCAATCCCCCCAAACTGCGGGAAATTTGCATAACTGCGTTTTCAAAGGGGAATCCCCAGCTAGGGGGGCAAAATTCCCGGGCCAGGGCCCCCCCCCCTCCAAAAACCCCCGGGTTTTCCCCCCCCACCACCCACCTCCTACATCCCAAAACCCCCTTCACTAATACATTTTTCCCTGCCCACCCTTCCTTCCCCACCACCCCTCACACCCACCATCCAAGGCCCCGTACATCAAAAAAAACGTTTCCCCCCCCCCTTTCCTTTCCCCCCTCGTTTCCCCCCCATTCATTTTCCCTCACTCATACTGGCCGGGACCGGGGGAGATTGGGTTTCAAAACCCTAATGGTGGGGGCCCCCCAGCAAACCCTGGGAAACCCGGGGGCCCGGTGACCCCCCACAGAAAAGGGCCCCCAACCCCCTTTTTGGAGGGCCCGAAGCCTTTCTTTCCCTGTTTAGGAGGGCCCCCCCACCCCCGCCTTTACCCTCCGCTTTCACCCGGGACCCCCGTTTTTGGGCGCCCTGATCCAGTTTCTGAATTTTGCTGATCCTTTTTCCCGGCGCCGCTCCCCCCTTTGGGCCACATTCACCAATTTCAAAACGGGGTTTTAGTCCCCAAATCCCTTTTTTTGGGAGGGCCCAACCCCCTCAGCCCCGGTGGCCCCTTCCGCATTGCTGCCCGAAGGACCAGCATCACAGCAGTTGGAGGGCCCCCAGGGTTCTCGGAGCCCACCCAGCCCCCCGCCGCTCCCCCCCCCCCCGTTTTGGGACAAAAACCCTTTTAAACGCCAGAAAACCTTTCCCTCTAATTTCCCAAATTTCCTTACTTTTCCGGGTTTCAGCCAAATACCGCGCCGCCTTTCCCCCCCCTCTACTGCAAAAAGACAGAGCTCCCCGCCCCTGTTGGATACCTCATTCCCCCCCGCCCTCCCTTTTCAAAAGAGGTTTCCCCTGGGAGGGGACACGGGTTGGGGTGAGAACGGGGCTCATACAGTGGGGACCCCCCGGCCGACCCAGGGGTTCCCCCGGGGAGGGGGGTATACACGAATTTTACCTGTCCTGGTGCTTGGTTTTTAAGCTTTTTTTTACTGCCCCCAGGCCCTCCTCTGGTATCTCCCTCTCCAAAGCACAAGTCCTGGAAAAAAGCATGGGGACTCGGGGGCCGGATCTGTGCCCATCATGGCCCCTCCCGGGCTGCCGGGCTCGCTCTCATCCCCTGAGCAGCCAGTGAGGCATGGTGACATCGCTGCCTGCTGTGCAGGGAGCCCACTGTACGGCGCCTCCGTCAGGCCACCAGGTGGATCCGGTTGGTCACTCTCATCATCCATGTCCTCTACCTCCACATGGCTGCGCGGTGGCAGCCCCATCCGCCTTCTCCCCTCCTCCTCTGCCATCTCCTGGAAGCGGTCCTCATTTAAAAGTTTCTCCTTAAAGGGGCCGCTTCTCTCCCTCAGCATGGTTCGCCGTTCCTCCAGTTCAAATATATCCGACTGGAGCTGCTTCACCTGGCTTTGCAGCCCCTTCTTCTTTCTTTTGGGGGCCACCCCAAGCTGGGCCCTCACACTGCGCAGCTCCTCCCGGAGCCTCCTCAGGGTCTTGCTGGCGTCTTCATACTAATGTCTTATTAACAATCGACTTGAGGCCTTAACAAACATGGCTTAACAACCGACTGGAAAGTCCGCGGAGCCCGATTGCTAACTCTTAACAACTGACTTGTTTGAGGCCTTAACCAACCGGCCTTAACGACTGTTAGCGACTTCACAACGCAGAAAATTTAAGTGATCCCCCATTTGAAGGTAAAAGGGTCCCCCCAGTAAGTTATACCCCCCCCAGTAGGTGGTTATATACTTTATATATCTCCCAGTAGGTAGGTGTATAGTTTATATGTCCCCCAGCAGGTATATAGGAGTTATTGATCCCCCAGCAGGTAAAAGGGCAGGTTATGGGTCCCCTAGCAGGTAATATGGGCAGGTTATGGATCCCCCAGTAGGTATAAGGGCAGGGTATGGATCCCCCAGTAGGAATGTAGGCAGGAAAAGGATCCCCCTGTAGGTATATAGGCAGGTTTTGGATCCCCCTGTAAAGGTATATAGGCGGTTATGGATCCCCCTTTTAGGTATATAGGCAGGTTATGATCCCCCTGTAGGTATATAGGCAGTTTATGGGATCCCCCTGTAGGTATATAGGCAGTTTATGGATCCCCCTGTAGGTATATAGTAGGTTTAAAGGGCCCCCAGCAGGTATATAGGTAGGTTTAGGTCCCCCAGCAGGTAAAAAAGACAGTTTAGGTCCCCAGCAGGTAAATAGACAGGTTTAGGTCCCCCAGCAGGTATATAACAGTTAGTCCCCCAGCAGGTATATAGACAGGTTTAGGCCCCCAGCAGGTATAATAGGCAGGTTTAGGTCCCCAGCAGGTAAAATAGATAGCTTATAGGCCCCACACACGTGTAATATTAGGTAGCTTATAGGCCTCACAGCACAAAATGAGGTGATATAGCTCCTCCTGCACGTATATAAGTAGATAATAGCCCCCCTCCCTGCACATATGACAGTAGTAATAGCCCCCCTTTTCTGCACAATAAAAATAGATAAAGCCCCCCTCTCTGCCAAAACAGTAGGGTAATAGCCCCCTCTTGCACAAACAATAGATAATAGCCCCCCTCCCGCCAAATATAACAATATATAATAGCCCCCCTCCGTGCACATATAACATTATATAATAGCCCCCCTCCCTTCACATATAACTGTATATAATAGCCCCTCCCTGCACATATAACAACAGTAGATAATAGCCCCCCCCTGCACATTTTGAAAAGTAGATAATAGGCCCCCCTGCACATATACAGTAGATAATAGGCCCCCGCCCTGCACATATGACAGTAGATAATAGGCCCCCCCTGCGCAGATGACAGTAGATAATAGGCCCCCAGCATGAATATAAGCTAATTAAAAAGTAATAACCTGACAGCACTTACCTGACCTCGCCCCCGCCGCTGTCGCTGCTCCCGGTCTTTTTTTTCAGGGGCGTGACGTCACCATCCGCGCACTTCCGGCGCGCACAGACCCCGCATCCTGCCTGTGCCTCGTACCGCGGTGCTCCTCTGCTCCGCCAAGCATCAAACCCTAATGGGCCCGGGGGGAAGCCCCACCGCGCCATCCCCAAGGCCCTAAGCCGATACTTGCACTGGTAGCGCTTGGGGAAACCCTAACGATCGCCGCCGCCCGGGGGACTAAAAACACGGGCCCAAAAAAGGACCTATTCCCGACCCCTTTCCGCATGCCCCCCCCTTTCCTCCTAAAAATCACCTCACCCCCGTGAGCACTCGGCTTTTTTCTCGGCCCCGGAAGGGCCACACTCACCCAGCTTGCAGCAGACAGGTCCCCTTTTGCTGGTTAAGCCTTGGGGTTTTTAAAAGTCCTTCAGACTCGGGGGCTCAAAAAAGCCCATTGCTGCGGCTCCTCCAGATCTTCTTACCCCCCGATCCCCTTTTAGGCCCAAACGTGGCTTCTCCTGCCCCCCGGCCACTGAGACAGGCCGGGGCTTGTTTTTTGCTCATCATGCCCAGCAACTCACTCCCCCCCCTGGGGGGAGGGAGCGGGCCCCCGGGGGAGGAACAAAACCACACACCAGCGCAGCAGCACACAAGCCCCCCGCCCCCTCAAAACACACCCACAAGTGAGGCTGCACCGACAGAGGCACTCCAAATTTCGCTGGTGCAGTCACTGTGTACTTCATTACTTATCCTGTACGATCCTAGTTACATCCTGTATTACCCCCGAGCTGCACTCATATTCTGCGGGCAGCACGTACATGCTTTAACTTATCCTGACTGATCCTGATTTAAATCCTGTAACCCCCCAGGGGCTGCACTCACATTCGCTGGGGTCAACTGTACATCATACTTATCCTGTACTGTCCGATTACATCCTTTTATCCCCAGAGCTGCACTCACTATTCTGCGGTGGGGACTTATTTGCCGTCTTCTCTTTGCAGATGTACCCGGGTGGATGATTCCGGGGACCAGTCGGGGGGATACCCTGGTAGGTGCCGTCCTGGCTGGGGGGGGCTCTTTTATGGAGATGACTTCTCTGTGTCCCCCGGGTCGGGCAGATTGGGGCAGCTGGTTTGGGCTGTGCCCTCCCGGGCGGTGCTCTCCGGTGATTGCTGTCTTCTTCTGCTCCTTTCTGTGTCTCCCGGGTCGGGCAGGTTGGGGTCGCGGGTTTGGGGCTGTGCCCCCCCCCTTTCCGGGTGATTGCCTTTCAACTTCTTCGCCCCTTGTCTTGTCCCCCGGGTCCGGCGGGTTGGGGTCCTGTTTGGGCTGTGCCCCCCCCGGGGGGGTGTTTTCCCTCCGGTGATTGCCGTCTTCTTCTGCTCCTTGTCTGTGTCCCCCGGGTCGGGCAGGTTGGGGTCGCTGCTTTGGGCTGTGCCCTCCCGGGCGACCCCCCGGTGATTCCGTCTTTTTCCCCTTTGGGCTGTGTCCCCCGGGTCGGGCAGGTTGGGGCCGCTGGTTTGGGCTGTGCCCTCCCGGGCGGTGCTCTCCGGTGATTGCCGTCTTCACTCTTCTTCTCTTTTGCAGCTGGCGGGTCCCTGCCGTACGGTATCCAGACCGCGCAGAAGCAGCCCTGGCTCCATTCTTACTTCCAGTAGGTGGCGCTCCGCTATGGTGGGATGAGTCATTTCCTGTATAATTAGAGCGCTGCCCTGACTTGCGTTTAAAAGGGGGGCTTCCACCACACAGCGGATCGCCCTCGCGCCTGCTAGGGCCCCCTCCCGTGGGGCCCCCGCTCCTACCGGGGAACCCAAAGTGTCGGCTCAGAAGTCACCGCCGGTCGCACTGCACCCACTTCTCCATTCTTTTCCACTCAGACCTGCCATAGAACAGAATGGAGAGGCTTGTAGGCCTGATTTCCATTCTGAGCCGACACCTTCCGGGGTCCCAGCCCTGGGCCCCGCACCTGTCAGTGATGCTGTCTGTGGTGGGAGCCCCCTTTAAGGCCTTCCCCCGCTTTTTTAGCTGTCGCAGCTCCCATGCGAGCCAGCCACCGCCGCCTGCTCTCCCCCCCGCAGGGTCAGCGTGCACGGGGCCAGGGTAGTCAGCGACTAGGTTTTCCACCGGCCTTTTAAAAAATGCCCCTTCCTCCTCCAAGCAAGTGGAGAGCGGAGACCTCCGGGCGCAGCAACCCATCCACAAAACAGACCTACCCGGCCGCGCCGGAGCCGGGCTGGCCGGTTTCTATGACCAGGGCGGGGGCGGCTGGTCCGGGGACCGTCGGAACTGCGGGGGGCCCCTGACCTGGTGGGGGGCCCCCATTAATCACACGCACATCAGGGGAGCACCGGGGGCACGGCGGGGTCACCTGCGGATTAGGTCATCTACAGGGACTCGGTAGTCACTCAGCTTCCCCACAACCCGGAACGGTAAAACATCCCCAACTACTGTAACTGCACGGCCCGGCCTCAGGGTGCGGTGGCCATAGCGGCTGTTACCCTAAGTACAGATAATGGAGTGGATGTCCCCTGCAGTCCCATGTAACACCACAGATTATGGGGGGGATTCACCGCATCCTATGAAAACAACAGATAATGGATAATGTCACCTGCAGCCCCCACGATTTTTCAGGTTGCTGCTTTTTAAGGGCGCAGCGCTGCACCTCCTCTGGGGCTCTGTGCACGGAGGATCGGTCCCCTCAGCTTGAGCGCAGCTCTGGGGTCCTCATGATATCAAGAGCAGCGCGTATTCCTCTCAGCACAAGTTTCCATAGTAATGGCAGCGAGACCCCCCCCCCCCCCCCCGGCTCAGAGGGTTTTCCTTTTTTTATTTGTATGAAGTAACAAAAAAGCCAAATATTTTCCTTTTCCCCCCAGAGAGCCATTGACTGACAGGAGGAAGGGGCTGCGGGGAGTCCACGACTGGGGGTACTGCAAAAGTATCCTTTTGGTCTGCAAGCATTGGGGGGGGTGGCTAAGACCCCCCCAAAGGGGACATTACACCTGATTACCCCAGAGCTGCACCACTTTTCTGGGGCAGCACTGTGTACATACTTTACTTATCCTTACATCCGATTAAATTTTCTGTATTTCCCCAAGCTGCCTCCTAATTTGCTGGTGCATCACGTACAAAACATTACTTACCCTGTACTGATCTGATTACATCCTGTATTATCCTCCGAGCTGCACCAAATATTCTGGGGTGGTCACTTACATACATTACTTACCCTTACTGATCCTGATTTTACCTCCTGCATTTCCCCCAAGCTGCACTGACTATTCTGCTAATGGTACGTACATAATTTATTATCCTTATGATCCTCAGTTCATCCTGTATACCTTCAAGTTTCACCACTACCCGCTGGTGCAGTCACTGAAACAAAACATTACTTACCGTCTGATCCTGATTAATCCTGTTTATCCTCCAAGCGCATCACTATTCTGCTGGTGCAGTCACTGTACATACATTACTTATCCTGTACGATCCTGATTTATACCCTGATTCCCCTCCGGGAATGCGCTCCTTTTCGCGGTGCATCACTGTACTACATTACTTATTTGTACTGACCTGAGTTACACCCTGTAAAAAACCCGAGTGCGCCACTACGCTGTCCCGTCACGTGTACTTTCATTACTTATCCTGTACTGATCCTAATTACATCCTGTTTATACCCCAACTGCGTCACTTTTCCCTTGGTGCAGTCACGTACAACATTACTTACCTTCCTGTCCCAGTTACATTTTATTATCCCCAAGCTGCCTCACTATTCGCTGGTGCAGTCACTGTGTACATACATTACTTATCCGTACTGATCCTGATTAATCCTGTATTATCCTCCAAGTTGCCTCACTATTTTTGCTGGTGCGTCACTGTACTACTTTAAAATTACCCTGATGATTGATTCTCCTGTATTATCCCCCCCAGAGTTGCGCTCACTATTCTGCTGGTGAGTCACTGTACTACTTACTTACCTGTACTGACCCTGATTTAAAACACCCCCTGATTCCTCCAAAGCTGCGCTCACATTCTGCGGGTCATCACGTTTACATACATTATTTATCCTGTACTGACCCTGAGAAACATCCTGATTTCCTCCAGGCTGCATCACATTCTGCTGGTGGTCACTGTCATACATTTTTACCGTACCTCCTGAGTTACACCTGTATTATCCCCAGAGCTGCGCTCCATTCGCGGTTTGCAGCACGTAATAATTTACTTACCTGTAGACCCTGATTTACATCCTGATTATCCCCAACTGCAGTCACTATTCTCGGGTGCAGTACTGTCAACATTACTTTCCTGTACTCATCCTGAGTTACATCCGTATTATCCCCAAGCTGCACTCAATCTTCTGCTCTGCATTAAATAGAAAGTACCCCAAAAGGGGGCAATCCTGTCCTTCCTTAAAATTATCTTAAAAAAAAAAAAGGTGCACCGGAAAAACCCCATCCAAACATGCCTTTGCTGTTAAAGTGCTTTTGATTTTATTCACAAAATGGTGGTTTTTTATCCTCTTTGCAAATGAGTAAAATAAAAGCATCAATGTAGTGGCTGGAGGGCTATTGGCACGTCCCCACAAGGGCCATCCCACAGCTTCAGGGAATGCTGAACACAGGGGGTAACCCTTTTGACAGGGCCGCCACTTGGATTACCGCGATCATACAAACTACTACAGGGGGGCCCTTTTTTTAACACTTTAAAAAAAAGATATTTCCTACAGCTTTTACTGCTGTACTATAAGGTGGTGCCTATTTTTAATATATATATAAATATATATATAAATAAATTTTTTAAATATATAAAAAATATATATATTTAAAATAAATAAAATAAAAAATAAAAAAACACAAAAAAGCCAAAGGTCCCAAAAACCCCCTTTTTTCCCATCCACAACGTCCCCCCCTTGAACTTTGTTCTCATTTTATTCTCCCCCCCCTCTTCCCTATTCCTCTTTTCCCCATTCTTTTCTTTTGCGGAAGTATTCCCCCCCTGACAAGGGCGGCCCCGCTGTCCCGGTACCCCCTAGCTCACCCTACACCTTATGGGCCCAATTCTTTGATGAGACGTGCGGTTCAGGGGGAGTAGATGACTTTCCGGGCACTTTTTGAAGTCAATGGTTTTCATGGAAAAATTCTTAAGTCCACACATCATAGGGCAGGGTTTTTGGGCGCGAAGGGGTTTTGGGAGTGTCGCTGTCTCAAGAGGGCCAGGCCCTGGACAATGTTTATCAGATGGGAGTAGTCTTTCCCAAAATTTCCAAATAGTTCCCCCAACAAGGGGAAAAACAACAACAATTAACAAAAATTAGCAACACAAACAATATGGCAATCCAAACTGGGCAACATTCCCTGCCAACCCCTAAACCATAAGTAAACCATGCTCCCAGGGGGGATCTATGCCCGTTTTCGCTTCAATTCTTTTGAAGATCATCTAGCTTTCTAATGGCCACAGTACCCTTCCCATTCGTCCTTATTTCTGGGAAAAGTACAGCAGTTTCTCCGTTTGGGTGGACAGTGATTATCAGAGCAAATTCAAAACCCCGCGGCCACTTGGTCCCTTCCTTAAACCATCAGGGGCCCCCCTTGGCCTCCATCACGATAAACATGGGGGTCGAACTGCACTTTGGGGAGGGTTTCCTTCTCCTCCTGGGGCTGATTGTTCCTATCTTCTGACCCCTCATCAAATAGGGCTCCCAGGACTATATAACTCCATCAGTCTCCTGAGGGTCTTCAATAGCTAGCGTTAAAGGGGATGCTTTTTCCGGTACCTCCTATTTCACAGGTTTCCGTCTTTATCAACCTCCCCTCCTGTGGTATGGTTTTTCCTGGTTTCTTTTCCTCTTTAAGGCATCTTGGTCTATACCCCCCTAGTCTTTCCCCGTGTTTTCCCAAACCCACAGCCCCCCCAGTAATAGCAAGAGGGTCCCCATTACTCATCCTCACACACAAATTTGCATGGGGTTTCTGCCCCAAAAGTTAAAGCAACACAACTACTTAACACAGTAAAAAGCCGCATCTGCCTCATCTCCCGGGGGCTGCACATCTCCTCACTCCCGGGGCTGGAGCGATCTTGCAGTCTGACGAGTGGATCCAGTTGGGCTTTCCTGCCCCCGGGGGCAGATTGGCATGGTCACAGACTTGGGGGCGGCCCCTCAAACCCGGCTCTAGGGTTTTAAACAAAACTTTTTCACTTTGAACCAGTCTCCAGTGTTCTTGAGCAGAATGTCTATCTGGATCTGGAAGGAAAACTCAGAATCATTAGCGACTACTCTTTAACCACTGATTTAAAAATAAGAGGGCAAAGCATCATTTTGTAGCACAACTGCTGAGGAAAAAAATTCCCCTAGCCTTAGGGCATGCCTAACAGGGTCTATAGGGGAAGAGAGCAACTATCCCCGGGGCGGTGCCTGACTCTAACCAAGCTATGGGGGGCTGTCTCCAGGCATGACGCTCTCTTTCCACTTTAAGCGTCCGGTTTCAGAGTCCCGTTCCCTTCCCCTTGCACACAGCTGGGTAAGCCCCGTGGCAACAGGGGCCCTCCCTACTCCATAACCCGTCTTCTTCATTCTTCTTGCTCCCTTTTTTTTCCAGCTTTCCTTTTCCTCCAGTGGAGCTTGTTCCTACACTTTGGCCAGCAACTCCTTTTCAGGGTTGGGGGCAGTTTTCCCCCCCCACCTCTGACAGCTGCCTTGCTTCCCTTTTTCCACCCCCTGCGGCTGTGTGGCTGCTTGGTCAGCCAAGTGGTTTCGCTCTGTAATTTTAGCTTCCCATGACCTTGTTTTTTTGTATACCCAATGTCCCCGGGGAGCACAGTGATCCCAGGACCCAATTCGTCCTGTTTTTACTGGGGTTCCCCCCGCCTGAGAAATCCCGGGCCTTCCAAAAAGGGCCCCAAAATCATGGGGACTCCGAAAATAACTTGAGTCCGTCATATGTTGCTGTTTTGCCCTTGGGCCAAACGTCAGCGCCCCTTCTTCTTGGGCGACTTATGCAATGGGAAACTTCTGGCTTCCACACTGCGTGTGATGTGTTTACGGCATATCCCGTGTGATTTCGCCTGCACTGTCCCGCAAATCTGGTCCATCCACAAAAAAACCATATCCGGGTTCAAATGAAAATCTCCATCTTCACGCTTCAAAGCAATCATGGCTTTCTTCATGTGCACGGATTCTTCCGACCTCTTCACCTATTCCCCTTAGGAAGGGGAATAAGGGGGGCTGGAGAAAAAAACCCAAAAACGCAGCAAGTGACTTTTTCCGGCAGGGGGAGAAATACTGAAGCCTACGCTGGTTGGGGAAGAAGTCGTGGTTTTAGAATGGGGGAGATTCACAAAAGGGGCCAAAAGGGTAGGGAGTGCCGACTACAATAACCCTGTTTTAAAACCCGCGATTGGCGCAACTACAGCTTTTTAAACTGGGAAATTCCCCCCTTTCAGCCGGGTCCCAGTCTTGCAGATATCCCAACTGGTCTGTTTTCGGGGGCCCCCATGGGGCCCGTGCTAGAACTCCAGGGGATGTCCTTCATTTTTCCCATAACACATGTTTAATAAGCACAAAAAGGGGGTCTTTTCTTTCCACAGGGGGCCAAATCATATATTGTTGGCCCTGCCAGGAGAAATCACAAAACTGAAATTTCTCAGACAAAGAGTTTCTGACTAAGTTTTATTAACAAAATCAAGTTTTTTAACAGGTCGGGGGGGTTACCATTCCTTAAGCAACATAAAAACCCCCTTTTGGCTCTTCTATCTACAGTTTAAATGACCCTCCCTCTCTTGTTAAGAGAAAAAAACATCTAAGCTGGGCAGCCTTTGGCAATCTAGGTGTTCTGACACGGCGCCATCTTGTAGTGGAAAAGAAATTAACATAATACATTCTATAACCGTTTTCCCTTTACAAAACAGATTTTATAGCGGGGCCATTTCTAACACATTTCAAAAGTGTACGTTTTACAGGGAGCTTTACGTGCAATATATAAAGAATGTGAGGGTTTTTACGGAATAATACATTAAAAAAAAAGACACAAAGGAAACCATAATAACCTTTTTTTTCCCATAAACGTCCCCCCTTAACTTTGGGCTCATTTTAATCTTTTCCCCGGGACCCTTTACACCACAGGGCAAAGCTGTGTTTTGTTCCCCAAACCCTTTTCCTGATAAGAGTGAGGGTTGGGCACAAAACCGTGCCCCCCTCTAGTGATCAACCCTACACTCCCATCAATACTTCTAACTAGGGAGACTCCCCTTCGGGGCAGGGACATGTTGTGGCAAGGGTCCAAAAGGGGTCTTAAAGTCCCTGTCATTATAGGAGCCCCGGGGGGTTGGACAGCTGAGGGTTGGTAGGTTGCTGTATCATAGAAGCCAGGGCCTTAAAAAACTGTTCATCATGGGGGGAATGCTTTCAGCCACAGCTCTTCCAAGTATTTCCCCGAACATGGAAAAACACAACCAACAATTAGGGCAAGAATGGCAAAATGCAGACAATCAAAATCCCCATTTTTACTAAAACTCCCGCCATCCCTTCAACCCAAACCCAACCAGTCTCCCCCAAGGGGGCCTGAAACCCCAGTTCCTTTTTTTGTTGCGGAAAGACTGACAACTTTTTAATGGCCACAGTCACTTTACCGTTCGGTTTCCCGATTATCTGGGATAAAAGTTCAGCGGGTTTTAAATTTCCTGGTTAGACAGTGATTATCGGGAGCAGAGATTCAAACCCACGGCCACTTGA
>JAODAL010037880.1:0-39878 GCA_025379985.1 Phyllomedusa bahiana | reverse complement strand
CCTTGCAAGGTCCGGCCACTAATAGTAGGGGAAATCAATGCCCTTTTCTTACGAATCCCGGGTTTGACTGCACAAAGAGCAATGCCCGTTCAGGATTTTTTCCGAAGTCGGGGCGCATTTAGGTTTCCCAGGGGGGTCCTGCGGGAGATCAACGGGCTGAGAGATCAGAGTTCGGGGGGAATGGTGGGTCGGGTGATCCTCCCCCAAGGTGGGGGCTTGTGTGGGCCCCGCTTTGATGTTTTTCTGGTGGCCAAAGTGGATCCAAATGAACCACAAAAAGAAGAGGGCCAGCGGGCCTCCCGGTTAAGGCGTGGGGTTAAAAAATACGTCAAATTTTGTGTCAAAAAGGGTAGTGGAGGGGCGGCCCCTCCAACAATGACGCCTTTCCCTAGCCTAATTTAAGGGCCCTAATCGCGGTCCCCGGGGGGTGTAATTTTTCTCGCTGCGGAGAAGTTTTTAAAAAATCACAAGGCCCGTTTTCCCCCTTTGGGGGTCCCTAAGAAAGCACCGCCCCTCCCCCCGAAGATTTTTCGACCTCCAGGAAGAAAGGTTTCTCGATTCGGGCACGACAAGACGGGGGCAGGCAATGCCGCCTTGAAATGTGTCATCTTCGGCCGCCTGTGGCCTTTGCTTTGGATGCTAGATTCTTCGTAAGGGCCAAAAAGGGGGCCCACCAGTGTGAAAATGGGGAATAAAATGGCGGAAAATTGGCGCCCCAAAGGAAGTCGGGATAGCCAAGGGCTGACGGGGGGGCCCATTTAGACGGCGGGACATTTGGCCGGGGTCATCGGAGACCTTGGCGGAGATAATTATCCTGGGGGGCAGCGGTTGAGGAATGAAATTCTAAAACTTGGCATGCGTGTTTTTCTCTGAGACGGCAAGGACCGGCCACATGGAAGGGGTTGAACTTGGCACGGTGAAAAGACCAAAAGTCATCCGAACCCAAAAAGAGCGGGAGTATAGGGAGGTCACAAAAGATTCCCTTTTAACGAAGCCCGGAAACAGGCGGAGCATTGCAGAGGCCAAACGGCTTACTAGATATTCAAAATGCCCGTCTCGGTGTTAAAGGCCCGTCTTCCATCATCGCCACTCTCGGATGGGGAAATGAGGTTATGGGCGCCTCACAGTCCAACTTGGAAAAAATCTTGGCCCCTCGTAGGCGGTCAAAGAGTTCGGTGATCATTTGGTAGGGGTACGGTTCTTCACCATTATCTTATTAAGGCCCCGCGTAGTCAATACAGGGGCTTAGCGAGCCATCTTTTTTCTCCACGAAGAAGAAGCCTGCTCCGGTGGAGAAGAGGACTTACGAATGAAGCCCTTCCTGAGATTTTCCTGTATGTAGTCCATCATGGCCTTGGTCTCGGGTACTGACAAACGGTAGACCCTGCCCTGAGGAGGACTAGTGCCAGGCAACAGGTCAATAGGACAATTGTAGGGACGGTGAGGCGGCAGAGTCTCTGCCTCCTTTTCGGAAAAGACATCGGCAAAGTCCTGGTACTCAGCAGACAAACCCGGCAAGGGTCTAGCAGACACAGGAGATGACGAGGTGCGCACCATGCAAGGTGCCTCGAGACAACAGAGCCAGCAGTCCTGTCCCCAGTGAATGACTTCACCCGTTTGCCAGTCCAGTATAGGTGAGTGACATTGCAGCCACGGTAGACCCAACAGGATTGCTGACGAGGAGCGAGGCAACACGTAGAAGAAAATTTTCTCACAGTGGAGTACCCCAATGCGCATAGAAACTGGTTCAGTACAGCAGCGGATGGCAGCAGCGAGGCAACACGTAGAAGACAATTTGCTCACAGTGGAGTACCCCAATGCGCATAGAAACTGGCTCAGTACAGCAGCGGATGGCCTTGCGCAGAACCTCTCCACTGACCGAGGAAATGAGCAGAGGCTTCTCAAGGGGAACCAACGGGAGGCGAAGTTTCGATACCACAGCGGCATTGATGAAATTCCCAGCTGAACCAGAATCCAGGAAAGCAGGAAGTTGAACTTCCGGAGCTAGACATGATCTGCACCTACATGGTCAGACGAGGAGAGGAACTACACACACCTAGGGACGCCTCTCCCACGAAGCCTAGGTGCAGCTTTTCCCGGACGGGGGCCCCAAAAGCAGGCAGTCTTTCTAAGTGCCCCGAACGGCGTAATACGGGCACAGATTGGGTGCCTGCGGGACGCCCCTTTTCCTTAGGTGAGCCCCGGTACTTTTGCATAAAACTCCTCGCCGGGTGCGGGGGAAGTTCGAGGAGGTTTTGGGGGAACCCGGGAGCCAACGGGGACCAACGGGGGCCAAAGGAGTCCCTTTCCGGGCGGAGTTTTCCTCCCTTTTCACCAAAGCGCACATCAAACGCAGTCCAGTTAATAAACCTCGCTCAGAAAAGCCGAAGATTCCTTGCTGCCAGAAAACCCCTTTGGGACCCTGCAGAAGGGGCCCTTCTTAAGGTCGCCAAAGGGGGGCCCCTCTTTCCCAGGTTTACCCCGACAAGGGTGCAAAACCCCAAAATGGCGTAATCGCCCCCCCCGAGGGGGTTCCCCTTTGGGGCGGGGCCCCAGGGTGGGGGAAATTTGCTGAAGGGGCCCCCGGCGGGTTTCCTTGAAAAATCCCGGGGGGAAATTTCCTTTAAGAAGGCCTGCAGGTTACCTGTCCCCAGGCCCCCCCTTTGGCCCACGGGGTTTTGCCCAAGCCAAAAAATTTCCCGAGAGCAGACCCCAGTAAAAAACCCCAAACCTTTAAACCGTCGGAAAAGGGAATCTAAAGGGCCCGTTCCCGTGCTTTTTGAAAATTGGGGTTTTTTCCCCCGCTGTATTGGATTTCCTTTAAAAACTTTTGGGGAAGTGACACCCCGGGTTGGGTCCCAAGGGGCAGTAAGACAGCAAAACGGGAAAACAGGCCGGAGGGGGTTGGTAAAGGGAGGGTTCGCTGAGAGGGGGATAATTTTACTGCACCCTTGGCTGTTAACGGATCCAACTGTTTTTGCCTTTTTCCCCAGCTTTTAGTTTGGTTTGGCAACAAAGGACGTCAGGTCTCTTGCAGGAAAAACGGCACTGGGCGGGATCCAAGGGCGAATCCATCGTAACAACCGGGGGTATTTTGGACCCCATTTTACCACCGAACGATGGAACGGGCCCCAACCAAGGAGCGGGGTCTAAGTGGGCCCCCGGTTTTCACCAAGCCTGCCGCAAAGCGGGGGGGCACTTGCTGCTGCGGGATTCCCCCAAAGGCGCAACCCCTTTGTTTTGCCCTTAGGCGGCCGAGGTGCAACGGGGGTACAGAACGGTGGGACCAGTCGGGAACAGGCCCGGGGTCGGGGGGGGGAAGCAAGGGTTAAAGGTTTCGCAGACGAAAAAAGGGGGGGAAAGGGTTAAAACCGTAAAACACAAAAACCGGAAGGATAAGGCTTCCTCGAATGGGTTTAATTTTTTCTATGGATTGTCGGGGGAAAGTTCTGGGGGGGGAGCCCTTACATAGGGTCACGGGCCATAAAAACCCAATCACCGGAACGCTGCCTTTTGGGATCTGCAGGCCGGGCGGCGTCCCCAAAGGGACCCGGGGGCCGCGCGCATTTTGGCCGGCATTCGGGAAAAGGGAGAGACAGGAACGGGGTGCGGTAAGCGAGTGCGCCGGCAGCCCGACATGCCTCGTGACACTTAGCAAAACTGTGAGGACCTATTCACCAACAGCAAGGTGACCTTTTAGTTAAAGATGGGGCCTCCCCGCTAGCATCTTTTTTATCCTTTAAAATTACTTTGCCCCGGGCCGTATTTGTTTTTTTCAAAAACGATGGATTTTCAAAAAACATGGATCACTATTAAAAAATTGTTACAAATTTTTTTTTTACATTTTTCTCTCTCAATGGAAGGGCAATTTCCCGCTGTTTACGTGTACGTCCCCTTGGTAAAACTTGACACCACCGTTTAAAAAATTTGTTTTGGGGTTTTTGCTGTCACCCATATTTTCACCCAGAGAAGGGGGAAAGACTATTATTTTCCGGGGGGAAATCCGGGTTTTTTTTAATGTTTTTTCATAGAGATTTACATATAAAAATAAAACACTCTCCATGTTTAAAAAATTTAAAATCTAAAATTTAAAAAAAAAAAAAAAAAATTAAAAAAAAAAAATTGAAACAAAAAAAAAAAAATTGGTTGTTTAGGAAAAAAAAATAAAATTTAAAAAAAATTTTTTGTAAAAAAAATTTAAAAATTAAAAAAATTTAAAAATTTTAAAAAAATGAAAAAATAATTAAAAAATGAAAAATAAATTTAAAAAACAAAAAAAAAAAAAAAGAAAACAAATAAAAAAAAATTTTTTAAATTAAAAAAATTTCTTTTAAAAAAAAAAAATTTAAAAAAAATAAAAAATGGGGGGAAATTTTTTTTTTTTTTGTAAAAAAAATTGGGAAAAAAAAAAAAAAAAATATTTTTAAAAAAAAAATTTAAAAAAAATTAAAAAAAAAAAAAAAAAATTTTTAAAAAAAAAAAATTAAAAAAAATTAAAAAAAAAAAAATTTGAAAAATTTGTTTATATATAAAAAAAAAAAAAAATTTTAAAAAAAATTAGGAAAAAAAAAATTAAAAAAAATTAAAAAAAAAAACCTGAATGGGTTTTAAAATTTAAAAAAATAAAAAAAAATTGAAATTTTTAAAAAAAATTGTTAAATATAATTAAAAAATTTAAAAAAATAAAAATGTTTTTTTGGGAAAAAAAATTTTTTGGTTGTAAAAAAATTAAATAAAAAATTTAAAAAACCTTTTAAAAACAAAAAAAAAAATGAAAAAAAAATATAAAAATAAAAATAATATTAAAAAAAAAAAAATTTAAAAAAATTAAAAAAAAAAAAATAAAAAAAAAATTTTTAATTAAATCAAAAAAATAAAAATTTTTTGAAATTAAAAAATTGAAAAAAAAATTTAAATTTAAAAAAAAAAAGTTAAAAAAAAGGGAAAGGGAAAAAAAATTAAAAAAAAAATAAAATTTGTTTAAAATTGTAAAAAAAAAAAAAAAAAAAAATAAAAAAAAAATAAAAATTAAAAAATATTAAAAAAAAAAAAAAAATAAAAAAAGGGTAACCCACCCTCTTTCAAAATCCTGAAAACCCTCCTACTTCCAAAAATTTTGGGGGCCCCTTAATCACTCTACCGGCCCCCGGCTGGGCGGGATTTTGCAATAGAACATATAAAGGGCCCCTGAGCCCGAACAGCTTTTTTTTTTTCCAACCCCCACATTTTGATCGTTTTAATTTAAAGTTTTTACGGAACGGGTTAAATAATACTCCCAAGGTTTTTTTTACCATTCTTTTCGGGTTTTAAAGTTTTGCCCAGGGAAACTAAACACCCTGACCATTGAAAATCTTTGGGGCCTTACTATGTCATTAATTTCCTTTTTAAAAAACGAGGGGAAAAACTTTATAAGCAAAAGCAATGCCCTTACACACCATTTTTCCCACGGGGAAAGAAAAGGGGTTTTGGTTTTTATAGTTTCTCCAAAACCAATTGTGGGGGGCCAAACAAAATTTTTCCCCAAAATTCAAGGGGCGGGCCCCCCCCATCCCCCCCCCCCCCGGGCTTGACCCCTTTCCCTTATTCACGCTCCCACCGGCCTAAATCTACCCCCCCCAAAATTCCCCTCGCCCAACCCAAAAAATAAAATAAATTTTTTTTCACAAAATTCCCAAAATTTTTCCCAAATTTTTTTAAAATTTCTTTTTAAAGTCCCTCAAATTTACCTAGAAACCCCCCGCTTTTTCAAAAACCCATTTTAAATTTTAAATTAAACCCCCAAGACACCTTTTTACTCTCCTCCAAAATTTTTAAAAACCATAAAAGGTAAAAATAAATTTTTACAAACCCCTTTCCCCGAAACCATTTTTCCCCCCATTTCTAAAAACCCCACCCAAAATTCTTGAAAACCGCCTATTTTAAGGGGTTAAAACCCCTCCCCAAAAACCTACTCCTCATGACACCTTAGTGGAATATTTTAAAACATTTATTTGAAAAGGGGTTTTTTTAACAACCTTTAAACAGGACGTTTTTTTGTTTGAGTCGTTCATTTTTCCCTTTTTTTTTTTAGCATTCTTTTTTTCCGGTTCCGGGAAACCTCCATTGTTTGCCCCTTCCTCCGTCATCAAACCTTCATCCCTGTTTTAAAATTTTTTCCCCTTAAAACAATATTCCCCTGAAACTCCCCCCTTTTTTTTCATTTTCCCCCAAAGGAAGTGCCCCCCCCCCCTTGTACAAACCCCCCCTCCATAATGGTCCAAAGGGTAAAAAAATTACCCCTGGAAATTTCCGGGGCCCTCCCCCAGTGGGTTTAGTAGGAACAACGGGGGGAACCCCCCGGGCGGTGGGCTGGAAACCCTCCCGGGGCATTAGCTGGGGAGGGGGGGGAGACAAAAGGAAGCTTGGGCCCAAAGGGGGGTTTGCTTGGGTTTTTCCCCAAGAAATTTTTACAAGGGGGCCCCCTTTGTACTTGGGCCACCCCTGTGGGTTTAAAATTTGGACCCTCTTAAAATTTTTAACCCCCCTTGTGGCAGAAAATCCCCCCCCCCAAGTTTTGGGGCCCCCTTTTAAAAGGCAGTTTACCCCCCCCTGTAGTTTAAAGGGCCCCCCCCTTGAAAGGCAATAGAAAACCCCCCCCCCGTAGCAAATTTTTACCCCCCCCCCAACTTTTTGGGGGGCCCCTTGGGGGTTTTTGTTCCCCCCCCCAGTTTTTAGGGTCCCTGTTAGGCTTAGTTTCCCCCCCCATCTCTTTGGGGCCCCCCCCCTTTAGCTAGTTTCCCCCCCCAGTCTTTGGGGGCACCCTGTGGGTTTTTAGTTCCCCCCCCATTTTTTTTGGGGCCCCCCCTGTAGGCAAATTCCCCCCCCCAAGTAATTAGGGCCCCCTGTAGGCTTTTTTCCCCCCCCAAGTCATTAGGGCCCCTGTTGGCATATTTTCCCCCCCCCCCCCCAAGTAAATTGGGGCCCCCTGTGGGCATAGTTTCCCCCCCCGTAAATTAGGGCCCCCTGTGGGCATGTTCCCCCCCCGGGTTTTTTGGGCCCCCGGTGGGAATAGTTTCCCCCCCCCCAAATTAGGGCCCCCGGGTGGGGCAAATTTTCCCCCCCCCAGATATTAAGGCCCCCTGAAGGCATATTTCCCCCCCTCCCCCCCCCGCAGTTTTGGGGCCCCCTTAGGCAAAGTTTCCCCCCCCCAAACAAAATTAAAGGCCCCCCTTTGTAGGCATAGTTCCCCCCCCCCCGTTTTGGGATCCCTGTGGGGGCATTTTTCCCCCCCCTGTATTGGGCCCCCCCTGTAGGTAAAAGTTCCCCCCCTCCAGTTTAGGGCCCCAAATTTAACCCCCGTGGGGGGGGGGGAAAAGGGGCCCCCCCCTCTATGCACCCGGGGGGGGCCCCAAATCAAAATACAGCCCGGGGAGAGGGGGGAGAGGGCCCCCCACAAAATTTTCAGCTAGTAAGTGGGCAAGGTTAGGAAAGGGGGGCCCCCAAAATTTTTGGTGGGCGAAGGGGGCCCCCCAACATTCATTTTAGGGTTTCCCTTTTCCGACAGAGGGGGTCCCGGCTCCCACACAGCTACTCTCCAAAAATTCTTCAAACTTACATGCTTGCGCTTTTCCAAATTTTCCCCCCTCCTCTGTCTCCCCCGGGCGCCGCGTTTTATTGGGGCCCCAAAGCGGCGGGAGGCGGAACAATTGGAATTTTTTGAGGTTCCCCCCCCGGGGGGGGGGCCCTTTAACAAATTTAAAATTATTCCGCATCCCCGCCCACAGAGGAGGCCCCCCCGGGCTCCGGGCTAAAGCGCGCGGGCATGTAATTAGAAACTCCTGTAAGCGCACTGTGTCGGGGGCGCGGGCCCTCCTAAATCCCCGCTCCCCCCCCCCCCCCCCCCCCCCCCCGCCCGGAACTATATTTATTTTTGAAGGCGCCTTTTAGCGGACGGAGGGGGCCCTGGGGGTGAGCACGGGCCCCCCCCCCTTTCCCGGGCCGCTGTCCCCAGCGCGACGCTCCCCCACCAGCCCCACCGGGCCCCGTGTAGAGCGCGGCGTTGGGCTGCCCCGGGCCCCCTTTTACTGTTCATGGAAAGGGGGGGGCCCTTATGGAGGGGGCCCCCTTATTTCCCCGGGGCCCCATACGGGAATTTCCCCCTTTTATTTTGGGGGCCCTGGTCGGGGAAAGCCGGGTTCTTTTTTATCTGACTACTTTGTAATACAGTAGTCACTGTGACATTAATTCTTGACATAGCTTTTTATCTTGAATCTGCTGTGACACATAGGTGCCCGACTTATTACAAAACTGTAAAAAAACTGACAAAAGAAGAAAATTGAATATTTCATAACAATAAAATACAATAAAATCAAAAATTTGGCAAAAAAACCCCTTTTTACCCCCTTCCTGCCCCCAAAATTTTTTCCCTCTTTTGCCTTCCCAAACCAAAATTTTTTTTTTGTTTTTTAATCTACAAAATCATTTGATGGATTTTTTTTGTGGGGGCAGGGTTGATTTTTTAAAATGGGGGCTATTCCCTTTAACCCTAGGTTTACGGGGGAAACCACAAAAAATTTTCTAAGGGGGAAATTTTTCTCTTTGGTATAAATGACGTGTTATCTGTTGATAAGATTACAGCGATACCAAATATGAAGGTTTTCGTTGTTTAAAAATATAAAAAACATTCTCAAATTCCCTTTAAAATTTCCCCACTGAAGCCCCCAATTTCTTTGCGCTTGTTATTTTGTAGGCTAAGTGTAATTTTTAAGGGAAACCATTTTTTTCAAAAGGGGCCCATTAAAAATGACCTTACCCTAAAAAATTTCCTTGGGGACTTTTTTACACTTTTTTTTCCCAATTTTTTGGGAAAAAAGGGGAAATGACAAAAAAAAAACCCCCAAATTTAAATTTTTTTCCCCTTTATACATGCTCAGCTTATGGGATATGGGAATTTTTAAAAATTTTTAAATTTGGGGAGATCCCAAATTTTTGTGTACCTTTTTTTTCTTTTATTTGTGAAATAAACCTTTAAAACTTTTTTGAATCTTTCATACTTTTAAAACTTTTCTTTTTTTTTTTTTAAAAATTCAGGGCCCCATGTTTTGAAAAATGTTTGGGGCCAAAACTCATTTTTTTGTCCATGGGCCCCTGCTGGGCCTGATGACATTCACCCCCGCGCCAAAGTTTGGAGAGCAGAGAGAGGACGGGGGCCCCGGAAGCCTTCGGAGCAGGGGGGGGGAGCGGGGGTGAGAATTTGTATTTGTTTGTTTTTAAAAAAGGGTTCCCTAAGTCCCTTTTGGGGGGACAAACCTGTATCCCCTCCCTTTGGGGGGGACATCCCTTTCCCCTAAAACCCTGCTTATTGGGGAAACTTTTCCTTAGCTACCTTTTGGGGGACATACCGCCTTTATCTCCCTTTTGGGGGGCAATCCCCCCTTTTAGCTATTAGGGGGACATACCGCAATCCCTTTCCCTTTTGGGGACATCCCTGCCTTTCCCTTCCTATGGGGGACTTATTTTCCCTAGGGGGACTTTCCCTCCCCTTTTCCCCCTTTTGGGGGGGAACATCCCCTCCTATACCCTATTAGGGGGGGAAAACCCTGCATCCCTTACCTTGAGGGACATACCTGCCTAAAACCAACCAAAGGGGACATCCCTGCCTATCCCTTCCTAGGGGGGTTTTCCTCCCTTATGGGGGCCCTCCCTTTATACTCCCTATGGGGGACTTTCCCGGCCAAAGGGGGTAACCGTTTTTACCTGCCTATGGGGGACATCCCCTGTTTTGTCCTTCCCTTTTGGGGGACATTCCCTAGGGGGACATATTCCTGCCTTTATCTGCTATGGGGGACAACCTGCCTATATCTGCCTATGGGGGACTTTCCGGCCTTTTGCGGGGCCTAGGGGGGAACATACCTGCCTAGGGGGGACATACCTGCCTATACCTATCTTTGGGGGACATACCTGCCTTTTCCCCACCTATGAGGGAATTTTCCCTCCCTATGGGGGGGCCCCATACCTGCCTATTACCTGCTATGGGGGACATATACCTAACTATGGGGGACATACCTGCCTATACCTGCTATGGGGGACATATACCTGCCTATGGGGGACTTACCTGCCTATACCTGCTATGGGGGACATATACCTGCCTATACCTGCTATGGGAGACCTATACCTGCCTATGAGGGGGCATATACCTGCCTATAGCTGCTATGGGGGACATATACCTGCTAGGGGACATATACCTGCCTATAATTACACACCAAACATATACACCATACATGTACTAAATATATTGGTTCCGACTTACATACAAATTCAACTTAAGAACGAACCTACAGTCCCTAACCCGTATGTAACCCGGGGACTGCCTGTATATGTGATTAAAAAAATTGCATCCTGAGAGAGCTACAGGCTGCCTTACCTGCCCTTAGTTATTCAAAAGCGTGCATTAGATACGACCAGACAAGAGCTGGCCGGGCTTGCGCAGAGCACACTTCTTTCTGATGAAAGGAGCTGAGAAGCTTCAAGGTACTGGGATAGAAATATGTGTCTTTTGTATAAAGAATCCACTGTTTGTATCGTATATCTGAGTGATCCCTGCTTGATCTATGACAGTCCCGTGACAACGGGCATATGTGAGCCCGAAAAGCCTAGTAGAAGCCATTAAACACGCCCCTGAATTCAAAATGAAACCAAGAAAGCAGGACTGAGGTAAGATGAAACAATGTAGTGAGACAACCTCTTTAAGGCTCCTATGTGCATGAAGCTGCTGTAAAGTATCTCTCTGACTGCGGTTAAAGCAGTGCAGGTAAGAAAGAATTCCCCACAATCATAAATAGACGACGAATAGAGAAATCTACAATCAGAAAATAAAAACAACTAAGAAGAAAAGAATATGGATCAGGGGCTTGATTTAATAAGTAAAAAAAGAAATTGGTGACAGATTCCCTGGAAGATGTCACAACAAAAAAAAAAAGGAGACTTAGACCAACAGTCTCTAACCTGTGTTGTAAACTACAACTCCAATCATACCCATCAGCTGTTGCCTGTTTAGGCATGCTGGTGGTTGTAGTTTTGTAAAAGCTGAAGAGACTGCATTATATTATTACATATAGGCTTATGAAACTGTCGCTCAGAAGTAAAAGAAGACCGGAGAGAGCCAATGCTGGATCTGAGTTAAGGGGAAGGTGAGTATAGTTTTTTTTTTTTTTTCATTGAACCACCAGGAGTTTCCTACTAATTATTTAGAACTGGACAACCCCTGTAAGTGTCTGGAAGATTTTGCAAAAAAACCCAAACTTACGGGGTCTCTAACATGTGGCTCTCCAGCTGTTGTAAACTACAACTCTCATCATGTCTGAGCAGCTTGTCTAGGCATGCTGGTGGTTGTAGTTTAACAGGCTCATGAAACTGTCGCTCAGAAGTAGATGGAAAAACACACAAGGGAGAGAGTCTGGTCTGGAAGAGTTGTGGGGGAAGATGAGTAGTTTTTTTTTTTTCATTGAACCAGCAGGAGTTTTCTACTAATTATGTAGAGGAACTAGACAATTCCTTTAAGTGTATGCAAGATGTCACACAAAAAGGAGACTTAGATAAGCGGTCTGTTACCTGTGTTATAAACTACAACTCATGATATCCAGCATCTGTTGCCTGTCTAGGCATGCTGGGAGTTGTAGCTTTGTAATGGCCAGAGAGCCACAGGTTGTATTAAGTTATTACATATACCAGCAGGTTTATGAGCCTATCTCTAGTCATCACTATTGGGGTCACTAATATCTCCCAGTCTAGAGGTGAAGGCCTTCTTGAGTTTGGCTAGGTTTTATTTGGTGCTATACAGAACTAGGCCTCCACTTGTTATGCACCTCTCCCTAAGGTAATGAGAAGGCTTCAGCACATAGAACCTGTAGGCTATAAAGTTAGTAACACGCCAGGGACACAGCAGTTGTCCAGGCAGCACAATGCCAATGACTGTCACACCCAGGCCTAAAATGGCCTCAATCCCATCACCACACAGAACGTTCCAGAGGGTGCTGCCGCAGCACGGACGTGTGGGCGTGGCTCTGACGCGAGTCCGTCCCCCTCTCCTCTTTGATAGTACAGTCACGCCTCTCCCAGGCCACTTGAATTCTGGGAGTTGAAGTCCGCACTGTGTAGTTCTCCAAAGCTATTGAGCTAAAGAAAAACTACGTCTCCCGTCTTACACTGCGCGCTACTGACACTGAGCAGGCGCAGTTCAGCCCTCCCCGGACTCCCTCGCTGCCCGGCTGCTTGTTTTCCTGAGTTGCAGAGCCGCAGTGGAAGAGACAGGACCAGAGCTTGTGACAGCCCTGAACCCAGCTTCCTGCGCTCACAACCTGCCAGGTAACTAGGCCTGGGAGGGGCGCTGTTGACATGAATTGGAGGCAGCAATTTGGGGTTCACCCCGAATATGTAGATGGAGTTTGTCTGCTGCTTCCCCATTGTCATCCGACACCTGAGGCGCTGGCAGCAGAACACAATGGTGGGGAAGCTGCCAGCCTGACACAATGTCGCCCCAGTGATAGAGGTGACATTGCGGCTGCTGCTGTAATCCGGCCAGCACCTAGCGGCCGCCTCCCTCGGCTGTATGCAGCGATGTGGGGCGTCCTCCCCGGTGTCCCCGCTACAGGGCGGCTGCGGGCTGTTTGGCTGGAGCCGCTGCTTCCCCTTTCTTGTTTATTTGTCTGTGTGCTGCTGCTGCTGGGCATTAGGGGGCGTAGTTGGCACATCCCTGACTCCTTTCTCCTCGTACAGTGCAGGTGGGGGTGGCATCCTGGTATTGTACACACTGCTGGCGCTGCCGCAGACATGCCGCAGGTATGTGTGAACACTGCGCCACTGCTGGAGGGCTGTACAGGGGTAGCTGTGTACATTCTGTTTCCTTACAAGGTGACCCGAGGCCTTCATGTAGCCTTCTAGCTCTTACTGTTCTGTCTATATACATAGCATCTCATTTTATCTTGTTTCCTATCCCCTTCACTAATACAATCAATGACTTTTGTATGAGGCTTAAAAGAAGGAGAACTAGACAAGTGATCAGGGAATAATTTAGTGTAAGGAGTGACTTTTCTGCATGAATTTGTTCAGGCACAAGGCTGAGCCATGACCCGGGCATTACCTGATGTGGAGCTGTACCCTATGTGGTCTTACAAGGTGACCCGCGGCCTTCATGTAGCCATCTAGCTCTTACTGTTCTGTCTATATACATAGCATCTAATTTTATCATGTTATCTATCCCCTTCATTAAAATTTATTTTTTTGTGGACAAAAAAATCAATGTGTTTTATATGAGATTTAAAAGAAGGAGAACTAGACAAGTGATCATGGAATAATTTAGTGTAAGGAGTTACATCTCTGCATGAATTTATCCCGGCACAAGGCCGAGCCATGACCCGGGCATTACCTGATGTGGAGCTGTATCCTATGTTCAAGTACAGGTGAGCCAGCTTCAGGCGAAAAACCACATTGGTATAAGTAAAATCAGGCAAGATTTATTGAAGAATTCAATTAAAAAAGATCCAGAAGGTGACACCACTTCATGTTCATGGAAAGCACTTAGACATGCAACATCCTAAAAAAAAAGACCACGCTTTCGGTTTATCCTTGCTTGGCTCTTTTTTCTTAGGTGTTGCATGCTAAGTGTTTTCCCATGAACATAAATGGTGTCCCCTTTGGATCTTTTTTAAATTTCTTCAAAAATTCCCTATTTTACTTATCCCAATGTGGGTTTTTGGCTAAAGCGGCTATTTTAACTTGAACTTGGTATGGGAGTGGACTCCCCCCTGGCCGTGCCCCCAACCCTGGTTTGAGCTATTGACGGGTGAGCTAAATAATGCAATTGGGTGTTCGTTCCTATTGGTCAAAGGGGGACCGGGGGGGGGCCTTCGGGCATGCCCCGGCAGGGTTTTTGGGGGGGGCCGTTTTTCAGCCTTTTGCGGTTTTCAGACCACCTAAAAAACCCGGGCAAAAATGAGCAAATGGTCTCTAGGGAAAACCCGTGCGCTCCCCCGCCGGGTTTTCCGTCAGTGGTTTTTTTTCCCCCCGGGTCCCCCCCAAAAATTGGTAACACAATTTTCTGTCCGGTTTCCGGGGGGACGCCGAAAAACGGACAAATCCCGGGCCGGAAAAACCGACGGGTATTTGTCCTGTCAGTGAGAACGCACCCTTATGTACCCTTTCTAGCTCTTATGTTCTGTTTTTAAATAAATCTTCCCCTTCACTAAAACAAATCAATGACTTTTATATAAGGCTTAAAAGGAGGAGGAGAACGGATTAGAGCCAAATTTAGGGCCTTGTGTAAGAAAACTATTTAGGCCTGTAACTCACTCTGTTGTCCATAGCAACCAATCAGAGCATCCCTCTCATTTCATATAGTGCTCTGGAAAAATGAGGGGCACTCTGGTTGCTATGGGCAACGGAGTTTTCGACCTAGACAATTTATATACGTGTAGCCCTTAGTATAAGGAGTCACATTCCTGCATGAATTTATCCCGGCACAAGGCCGAGCCATGATCTGGGCATTGTCTGATGTAGAGCTGTACACTATGTGGTCTTACAAGGTGACCTAAGACTTTATGTAGCCATTTAGATCTTACTGTTTTGTCTAAGTACAAAGCATCTATCCCCTTTACTAAAAAAAAAACCAACAATGAATGTTATATGAGGCTTAAAAGAAGGAGAACTAGAAGTGTCGGGAATAATTTAGTGTGGTTTCTTTTCGCATGGATTGTTCGGGAAAAAGGGCTGAACCAGGGCACATTGGTTAAAGATATTTGGGGTTTTACTTGTTCTTATTGTTATGTGTTTTCTTAATCTAATGCGGAAAAACTTCTAAATATTTACATTAGAGTTCTACCTCTAAAACAGGGTCTCAAAAGCGGCCCTCCAGCTGTTTTTGGAAACACAACTCCACAGCAAATTTTTCACTGTTTTCCCCAACATTGGAGGGGCCCCGTTTGAGGGGTGCCCGTTAATGGCCTGTGTTCTGTCAGTCCAGTTGTCTCTCTTCTGCCCCTGTTCTCCTCTATCCATCCGCCTGCTGCTTTCTCTTCAGCCAAGCAATGATGTCATTTATTCCCCCCAAAAGCGGGCAAAGATGAGCGAGCGGAGGGCTTCAGCCAGGCTTGCCCGGGCATGCGTGTGTGTTGTGCAGGAGCTTGTGACCAGGGGCATGTGTGAATAATACAGATTACAGATAGCACAGACTTTTTTTTTTTCTTCTTCACTAAAGCCTATTTTATTTCTTGTTTGTTTGGTTTTTGGGGAAAGCTTTTCATAGAGGCATCCCGCTAAAGGGAGAAGATAAAATCTAGATTTGGAGTCGAATATGTTATACCCAGCCTTGGGTACAGAAATGTTCGGGAGCAAAGCAACCCAGATGAGAAACCGGAGCAAGAGGACTTCAGATATTCCAAGGCAAAGTCACCGGTTAGTTTGACGTCATTTTTAGTTGGTGTTGGGAAATTGCATGCGCCTATTTACGGGGGGGTTTTTAACCGGTGTAGAGATAATGTGGACAAAATTCACAAATCGATGGAAAGAAAAACCTTCTTTGTAAAATGTAACTTTTAATGATCTACTTAAAAATACCAAAAGTAAATGCTAATAGAGAAATGTCAGCATAAGGCTTGGTTCATCTCTGCAGCACATGTTCCGACGGGAATGACGGAAAACTTAGTGCAGAAAGTTGTGCTATTTTTTTCCGTCTAAGCAATGGACACTACTGCAGGAACCGTCGGGCGCTGTTGGTGTCCGTTGTGAAACGGATCCTTTTGTGTCTGTTTGCAGCTCTGTGATGGAGGTTCCAAGCGGAACCTCAAATGCAGATGTGAACCAAGCCTAATAAAGTCAATATTACCATCAGGGGGTTATTGTATTTACCACCCCTAGTGTTAAAGGGGCATTCTCATGACATTAGCTTTATGCATCGAGGCAAAGGTAAGTAAAGATAATTACTAAATACATTGCTGTTCTGATTTTGCTTCATGTCAGTGTTAGGAGCAGATCTGATCTCCTACTTTTAACAGAGGCTTACCCAGGCTACCAACCATCTCTCTATTCAGGATAGTAACATCTTTCCCTTATCAGTAGCACAGGAGCTTGTTTATCTTTCTTAGGGTGGGTGCACACAATGTTTGTTTTACCGTGCAGTATAGTTGATATATATTTTTTTTTCTTAACATATGGCTAAACAAATCTTATCATGACATACATTTTTGGATGTACTTATGTTTTTTTTTGTTTGTTTTTTTTTAATCTGTCTACCATAGAGGTTTGTTTGCATACATTTGTATCCTTTTTTTAATATACAACGTATACGTTTATTCAAAATTCTGTTCTAGTCAATAAATTTGGTTATTTGAATAGAATAACCTATACGTTAAATGCATTCAAATGTATTCTATTGAGTTTGCATACGTCGCTCATTGACTAAATACAAGAAAAGCATGCTAGCGCATACGTTTTTTTTTCAGGACACAATAGTGTAGTAGACTACCTTTTTCTGAACCTGAAAAAAAACAAAACAGTTAATGGACATAAAGTAAGTGGAACGTATTCAAAGGGAGGCTCTTCACATGACAGAACGCAGCTGCGTGTTTGCATCGCGCCTGTTGGGTCTGTGCAATTCTTGGATCGCATCTTAAAGACGGACCCGACAGGCGAAATGAAAACACGCCGCTGCGTGTCTCATTGCCGGCAGTGATAAACTCACTGCTAATTGTTAGATCCGTCTCTGGGTCCGTTCAGATGGACCCAGAGACGCATTAGAAAAGCGGATGTTCACACGGACGCAAGATGCCGTGTGAACATACCCTTAAGAGTTCTTCAGCCTCCAGCACTAATGTCCATCTGACAGGCTCAGCTAGGAATAGCAGAATTGATATCCCAATCATAATTGTAGAAACCACCCTGCAGCCTGAAGCTGGCTGAAAAGAGCAGGCTCTGTGAAACAGCATAGTGAGAACACCCTTTAATGATGACATTATTTTTAATCACAGCCAGTTATGTTATTGTATTTACCACTACTAGTGTTAAAGACACTTGTTTGCCGAGATCTATATATTGAGCATGAATTCAGAATCCTTTATATGTCTTCAGTAAATGACGGCAAAAAGACTTTGGGTTAAGGATATAAGCATTCATATTGGTAAATTATCCCTAAATCTATGTTTACCCAGTACTGGATTTTCAGCGGATTCAGCATTTTGAATCCACTGAAAATCTGAGCGTACCCAGCGCTGTGTAGCCCTCAATAGAAAATCCATGCTATAGTCTACACATCACAGGGTTTTTTTTTTTTTTTTTGAGTTTCCTAAACTGGCGGAAGATAGAACATGTTCTGGGCCGCCGGGAATCTGAAATCTGACTTTTTATTATTTTTTTAATGCGCCAAAAAAAACAGCGACGCAGTGAATTTAAAATACCATTGGATTTCCAACTGTATTTAAGTTTGCTGTGTTGACATAACCTAATAGTCTTTCACTTTATCAGCCCTTAGCAGCAAAGTTGTCCCTTACATGGCCCTGTGCAGGTCCTAAAAACAAATCTTGCGCGATTTTGTCCAGATGCATTTTGTAAGACACGTTTTGCCAGACTCTTCAGTGGATTTATAACTAGGTGTACAGCAGGAGATATAGAGGCCCTTAAAATGTGGCAGAAGCGCCGAGGCGTGGACCAGCATAGTACTGTGCAGCAGAATAACACCACTGGCTGTATTTGAAACATTGCTTTACCGTGCTGACCTTTGTCTATTTGCTTTTTTTCCCCTTGGGTTTTCTGGTGTTAAATTACATTTTGGCGGGGTTCACACGGTTTATTTCCCAGGGGGGGAATTACCCCAGGGGAGGGAGCAGGGGGCGGCACTTCCCCCCCAAAAAATTTTATTACAGCCCCTTTTTCCCCGCTGGTAATTCCATGTCCTTTTCTCCCCCGCAAAATTTGCCGAGCAGGGGAGGAGCGTAATCCATGTTTTTATGAGAATTTTTGGGTTACCGTAAAGATGGGGGCGTATTCCACCGTTTTTGGCACTTCGGGGCTAATTAGGACTAAATACGTCCCATTTTAAGCCGTGTGAACATAGCCTTAAAGAAAAGGTTTTTCTTTTATATAATAAGCAACAAAATTGTATCAATTCAGAAATGTTCCTTATTTTAAGAGGATTATTTTCCTACCATGATGATTTTAGGAGATGCCTCAATGTCATGGCTGCAGCATCGTGCCTGTTGCTTTTAAAGGGGTTTTCTCATCACATATTGATGTAGATAGTGGGGTATCTTCCCGGCGGCCCCTGAAAATCTCTGTTCAGAACGGAGAGGTGATCAGAACGCTTCCATTCATATGAAAGGGAATTTTGAGTACAGCCAGAACACCCTTTGGAAATTAAGGGAAAAAATCCGACCACCTCTGTCTCAGTGCACACTTTCAGAAGTCCATTTTTTTGAGCCTGGGACCCCCACCCTTACAAATTTAGGCACTTGTTTGTGGGGGATACTTTTGAGATGGGAAAAGCTCTTTAATACATAAGCAATATGGTTGAAGAATGATTTTTCTTCCTGGTGGTTTCCTTTGCATACTACAGCAATTTGCAAATGCAAAGCACCTAGGGTGTGTTCAGACATTCAGTGTTTTTGTGTAGTTTTTGAAGCTACGGCCTGGACAGATCCTAAATGAAGGTTGAATGAGTTTTTTTTTTTAAAACCATTTTTTTTGATTTGTGTTCAATTCAGGTTTAAAAAAAATTGAATGCGAAACGCATTTAAAGGGATTGTCTCGCTTTAGACAATGATGGTATACTGCTAGGATATGCCATCAATGTCTGATAGGTCTGGGTCCCAGACCTTTCTCCTAAACAAGCCCCGAAGCCTCTCATTTCTGAACATAGAGGTGGTCGGGACTCTCCCATAGTCACCAATGGGAGTTCTGATTATAGCCTAGCATTGGCACTTGGCTAAACTTGAAACGTCCGTTCAGGTCTATGGAAGAGACCCAACCTCCTCTGTCTAAAGTGAAACAACCCCCTTTTAAAGAAGATTTAGACCAGTTTTACATGGCAGCATAGTTGTAATATTTTGCATCGACACTTGTTAGGCTATGACTCCACTGGACTGGTTTACAGCCGGATTTTCAGTATTTAGAATTCGTAAAAATCTGACTGTATATCATCCCCATAGACCGCAATAGAGAATCAGAGCTGTTGTCAAACCCGCTCGTTTTTTTTGAGGTGGATTTAAAACCGACCAAAATAATTGAAAAATGTTCTACAATTTGCTGGAAAACAGTGGATTATAGTACTGTTCAATTGCAGGGGGGGCCCAAATTCAGAAAAAAAAACAAACTGTAAAATGCTGGTCGGATTCTAATTAAAATCCAAGCAGTATTTTACACTCTGACGTGTAGACGCGGCCTTACATTTGGTGTAAAATACAGAGGAGCAAATCTTTCTTTTGTTTTTCTCCCTCACTAGGTAAATCCGTATTTGTAAGCCAAAACTAGAGTCTGAACTCAAGCTGCCGGTGTGCCAAGAATTAACCTGGTTTTGCGGTGCAGTAAAACCCATCTAGTTATTTGCTACCAGTACATATGAACCTGGCTCTAAGTGGGGAATATACTGTGCCATGTTTGCACGTCTTCTGGTGCACAAAACGAGTAATTCACGGCACACCATTCAGATGCGTTTCCACCAGCACCTACTTTGATCACCCAGATGTTAGACTGAGGAAGACTCATCTCGGTCAAAAACGTTCTCTAATTTGGTTACTTGAAATGCATTGCTCTCTCTAATATTCCCAAACTTATGTTTTGCTGGAAAAATGTCTATCAAATCTGTTAAATAATCACTTAAAGCATTTGAATGGTGTGCCATGAATTACTCAGGATTGGTGATCCTTTCACGAACACCAAGAGGTTACTTACTTTACCAAGGTGTGGACATCCCACTTCTCTTTTGGTGCACAAAAGTCATAACTTTTTGTTCTTGATTTGTGCAAGAATCTGCATTTTTTTTTTTTTTGCTTCTGTCAACAACAAACTCCCCATAAGAAAATGGGAAGAAATTGCACAAGCGCAGCCACTCCACTTTACCAGTCTGGCCGGGGAGTTTAGGGGCCCATTCTGGAGATAAATGTTAGATCAACACCTATCAGACAGTTCTCTTATCGATAAGACATAAGTGTGAGATAACACCCTTGTAAGGACTGTCTGCATGAGTTGTCAGTGCCCCAGAAATTGGCATGGGTGAATAGAAATCTATACCTGTCCTCAGGGGAATATGTGCTGGGCCTTATGTGTTTAGCATTATTGCACAGCAACCTCCACACTGAGATCTGTTTACGTGTCACACAATAGGATTTTGTTTCGTTGCAGCCGGTTTATTGGTTTCAGCATGCTTTGAAGCGTGGAACATTGGAGAATGCTTGTATTGTTAAATAGACTATTGACACCATGACAGGTTCTATTAATGACCTTTCAGGTTTGTTATTTACAGGTATGCATTTTTAATCTCTCTAGCCCACATGTGTGAATATCTTAGATGACAGCCTCGCCTAAGAGAAATGTATATCTTGCATGCATGCTTTCACATGCATCATTTTGTTTAATTGTGTACATCAGCCTACACCCAAGTATGATAATTGGTGACTAGATTAGGAAGTAAATGACTTGGTTGGGCATCATAATTAATGGAAATGGAACAGTTACAATACTGTTATTTATGGTATGCCATGAGGAAACCGCCAAGTAAGACACTGATCACTGAAAACCTTTGAATGTCGGTAGCAATTGTACTTCAGAAATAGTAATAGAAATAGTAATGTTTCTATGTTTTGGAGTAGTAGAAAAAACAAGAGTTCAGGAAAACAAGATTGTAGAGTTGTTAAAGGGGTTATCCATCTTAATAGTTCCAGGGCCGGCGTAATATAAAAAAAAAGTCGCCTTTCCCCAGGCTTCTCTGCATCTCTGTGGTCACATTGTCCCTTTCGAACGGGGACATCACCGCTGCAACTGCTGATTGGATGCAGCAGTCATGTGCCTTTAACTTGAATCACTGTTTGGAAGTGCACAGCTCCAAACAGTGATGTAAGCAGAGACATATGACTGCTGCAGCCAGAGGAGTGACCCCACTTTGGGAAGTGATGGAGTTTTTTCAGAGGACTGGAGGAATGCAGCAGCCAGGATCCTCTCTGTAGCACTATTTAGAGACCTCCATCACTAATGTCCCTCTAGTAGGAATAGCAGAGCTGATATGCAAGTCACTGCTGTAGACCTGCCCACAGCCTAACCAGGATGTGATGTTGGTTCTGACATGCTGAGACCACTCCTGAAAAACCATTTGGTTCTGATACAAAGCTGTCTGTATGGCCCTAGCTTTAATGGGTAGTTCTTACCATGCTGTTTCTTAGGGTATGTTCACACGATGTACTGCGGCGCGTACAGTACGCTAATACGTGCGTACTCCTGCGGCGTGGGGGAGCCGGCAGCCCGCCAGCCCCATTGACATTCAATAATTGACATGTCACTTATCTCCCCGCGCGTACAATACGATCGTATTGTACGAGCGGGGTGAGGAGGCATAGTCCATAGTTCTCTGAGAACTATGGAGTACCGTAATTTCGGCGCGCATCTCACCTGTATTACAGTGCAAATACGCGAGCTCTGACAGGCCGTACAGTTGGGGCTGATTTGCATTACATGTAATCGGATGGACTGAGTGATGTGCGGATGTTTAAAGTCGGACACATATCAAACTCCCCCTTACAGAGGTTTTCAAGACTCTTCCGTGCTGAAATTACGCTGCGTGAACATACCCTTAGAGCCTGCTCTTCTAAGTCCATTTCAGGCTCACACTTCCTGGTTAGGTTATGGGCTAATCCTCACTGAACCTGTTAGGCCATGTTCACACGGCTTATTTGGGCGCGGATTGGAGCCGTACTGGCGCGGCCGTATTTGCGCTTTCAGTCGGCTCCAATCCGTCCCAGTCATTACGGTAAACCACAGTTCTCATAGAGAACTATGTATTCCGTCTCTCCTGCCTACTCGGCGAATCCGCCGGGCGGGGAAAAAGTGACATGCACATTATTTACGGCGCGTATGCGCCGTAGATAATGACAGTCTATGGGGCCGGCGAGCTGCCAGGGGCCCCCCCCCCGCATGGCACGGCTGCCGCGTAATTGCGGGGGCTGAAATCCGTCCTGCAATTACGCCGGCAATAAGACGTGTGCCGGGCTTACAGTGACATAAAATAGAAGGTTTGTAAATTGTAGTGCACAAGGCTAAAGAGCTCTAAAGGGTTTAAGTTTGTCTGTTACATAGGTAAACAAGCGCCTGTTCTACTGATAACTCAGCAGGTATTGAATCAGCATGGTTGCACAGGATAGCTGGAGAAATGAGAGCAGAGAGAGGTGGTCCAAACCTATGGAAGCCTGTGTAAACAATCAGATCTCCTCTGTCTCCTTAATAAAGCAAAATCAGAACAGCAGTGTATTTGATAATTCTTTAACCTTTTGCATACATGTTTAAAGCGAATTATTGTGCTGATAAACTTTTGAACGCTCCTCTCCAGTTAAATCTGAACTCTTCAATACAGAGATTATGAATAGAATATGATTGACGACCTGCTAAATGTGTTGTCATAGAGATGACCTGTCCTTGGCTAAGCTGTACTTTTCATGCAGTTGAAGCTCTGTCTGTGTTGTTATAGTGGCTCTTCACTCAAATGGTGACTAAACAAAAAAATTAAAATACCAAAACAGTTTTATGAAATACAACAAGAAGTTTATGGTGGACTGTTTTAGTCAGACCGTTGACTACCTTACCAGTTTACTGCTCTGCCCTAATCCACAATAGGCAGGTAACTGTGAGTATGCAGAGGACTAAGAAGAAAAGTCCAGGGTTTGCACACTCCTGAAAGCTAGAAATGCAAGCTCCTCTCTCCAGAGTGTTCATCAAGTTAAGCCAGCAACATAATTGCTTAGACATAAAATATGCAATCTTCTAAGGAAAGGGATAATGACAAAAAGAAAGCTGAAGGCCGTTTTGGGAAATTTTCTTGTGATTTAGAGGATCACCATGGTTCTTTACTCTTAGGCTAGGTCCACACGGCAAAGTGAAAAAGCCATCCAAAATCCAATAGCGGTTTCACTTTGCTGGACCGCTTTGCACTGCCGTTTTTTGTGCAAAAACAGGAGGTCAGATTCCTTGCGGCCCAGTACATTGGGGCTGGGGGAATCTGACTTTGTTCCCGCAGAATATACAACGTGTTCTATATTCCGCCGAACATTTTTCGCTTTTGGTTTCCCTCAGTAAAAAAATCCGTGCTGTGTAGACTACAGCCCAGATTTTGTATTGAGGGCTGCACAGCACAGGTTTTTCAGCGGATTCAAAATACTGAATCCACAGGAAAAAAAATGACAAATTCAGTGCTCAGTAGACATAGCCTTAGGGCTGGTCCCCACGGCACGGGTTGGCAGCCGGTTTTTCAGACTGTTTTGCAAACCGGCTGACAAACTTTAAAATGGACGTCTATGGAAAACCCGCGCAGTGGTCCCCACTGCACAGGTTTTCCGCCGGAGGTCCAAAAAACATAGAACATATACATTCTTCCATCCGGTTTTCGGGCGGAATATGAACATGTTAATAGGAGGGCTTTTCTCCGCTAATCACGGAGAAAAGCCGGCCCCCTGCGGCCACGTGCATAGCCTGAAAACAGTTCAAATACTGATCGGATAAACCGACAGGTATTTGTCCTGTGCCGTGGGGACGTGGCCTTAAGGTATGTTCACACAGCTGTTTTGGATGTACCCAAAACGCCATCCAAAAAGCTTTCCAATCGCTCCCATTTCATTTTCATTGCTTCCTATGTAAAACTGCGTTGTAGTTCAGTTTTTCTTTGGACGCAGTTTTGTCATGTGTTTTCCCCACTTCCTTGGACGTTGTTTTGGGTGCTGAAAATGAAATGTCATGTCAATTCTTGAAACATTTCCAACACTAAAAGTCAATGGAGAGCTTCAAAATCTTGGCGCGGTTTGAGACCGCGTTTGTAAAGTTGTAATGTTGTAGGCTGGTCAAGATAAAAATGTGCCTCAAAACTCTTGTCAAAACCTCTTCTGAAGAAGCGTGTTTTCAGCTGAGGTTTTGAGGCTGTTCTGGCTGCCGAAAAATCTGCGTCCAAACAGCGTCCAAATCAGTTGTGTGAACATGCCCTTATATTGTTCAGGTCTCCCAAACATATGCCCTTTATATAGAGAAAACCGATACCTAAACATATGTAGTGCCTACCCATTTTTGTGCTCCTGAAATACCTCATTGAAAAGTCACTTTGGATTGTGGCAGCAACACGGTATTGGGTGCTTACATTTGCTTCAAAAGATCTTGCGCACATCAGGCCTCATTTATGAAAACTGTCTAACAGACTCTTAGTTGTACACTGCAACCAATCAGAGCTCAGCTTTCATTTCTTATCTTGCTCTGGACAAATGAAAGCTGCAACTTGATTGGTTGCTATGGGCAACAAAGACCGTTTTACTGCCTGACAGTTTTGATTAATGAGGGCCACTATGTGAGAGATGTAAGCAGGTCCTTCTGCATTAGGAAATTGGGGAACAGCAGGAGGTGGGTACAACAGACTTTTTTAAGGTGAGCTTAGCACTATTAATAGTTGACTGTTCGTCATACCGAGGAGAGAGATCTACTTGCACTTATTGATGCCTGTCTTGCTCTCCCACTCATATTCTAATTTTTTTTTTTGCAGTGACTCATAGTTGTGGTGATTTAAGCAGTACTGGAATTTGGTCCAATTACTCATATGTAAGCCTGAAGAGTCATAAGTTAATTTACAGTTGTAATGGAGATGACCTTGATCTGTTAATGCTGGTTCAGTGAGTTTTACCGTCAGACTTTTAGGTGAAGAAAAAACCCCCACAATTTTTATAATGGTTATGAAATGGTTTATAGTTACCTGGCTTACTAATAGCGGGGGCAACCCTCCCTAAATATGAGCAGTAGCTTCCCCTCCCCCTTCTGTTACAGAGCACCTACATAAAGTCACATTCCCAGGTGCAGTAACTGTATAGTATGGTCAGGATTAACAGAAGTCATAACCAGGGATCAGACAATGAAAAGAAGGATCCAGACCAAGGCTAGAATACAAAGAGACTAACATTAGGAGCCAATAACCAAAACAGGGGATGAGATGGAGGTTGTAGAGAAAATGTAGTGCAAAGGAAGGTCGTACCTCTGTCACCATGAGGTACCAAGTTCAAATAGCCCATCTGTCCTTGGCAATGCAGTGGGGAGGACAGCAGGGAAGAGCGGGTTTGTGACTCGGAACAATATGCTGCAGAGGAAGGGGAATCTGGCCGCACCACAGCCTGATGTAGTGAGTGGCTGTAGATGCCAACTTGCACTGAAACGTGGAGTAAGAACTTATTTTTCTTATTGAAAGTTTAAGGGTATGTTCACACAGCGGTTTTTGAAGTGTAAATTTTGAATGATCCTATCCCTGTTGTTGACTATGGGGATTTTATAAGCAAAAAAACGCTTCAAGTATTGACGTACGTCACTTATTTTTATGTCCGTAGTTGCGTCCAAATTAAACGGCTTGCAATTACGCTTGTGAAATATGCCTCGTGAATGACAAGCTGAAATTTATATTGTACTCAGAGGGAGGGTTTGTAACTTGTCTGAGGCTGATTTTGGGCCAATTTTCAGTGCGTAATCGAAAGTGCTGTGTAAATGTACCGCAAAGGGGTTGTACCGTGAACAAAAAAGAAAACAAAACTTTCAAATGACTTGTCTGAGTGTTAATTTTCCTGATTTCATTTGTGCATTTCTTGTGCTGCAGATAGTCTCCCTCATCTACAGCTGAGCAACGGCTTTGTTTGAAAGCGGTTTCCTTTTGCCCAGTTAAACTACAAGCACCAGGACCCTTTTGCTGTGCTTTGTCCTATGTCCTTTCTCCCAACCTCAGTCTCCATGTATCCCTCTGGTTTTCTTTCCTTCCCATGGGAACATGAGATAGGAAATAAAGGGCTGCAGCTTGAAATGCTGTTCTGAAAATAGCCGCACCCACCCCTCTGGTCACCTGATCTCCTGGGCTTCACACACAAGACAGCCAGAACTGCTGAGCTTCCTTAGGCTATGTTCACACGGCGTAATTGCGGGGCATAATTACGCCCCGCAAATAAGCCGTGTAGACGGGGGCGGGAGCAGGGGGGCCGGCATCTCGCCGGCCCATAGACTTTCATCACCTGCGGCGCGTTTACGCCGCTGGTAATTCACATGTCACTTATCTCCCCCCGCGGCGTATTCGCCGAGCAGGGAGAGGAGACGTAATTCATAGTTCTCTATGAGAACTGTGGATTACTGTAATGACTGGGACGGATTCCAGCCGTAATTCGCACACTGCGGCGCGTAATTACGGACTGAAATACGTCCCATTTTAAGCCGTGTGAACATAGCCTTACAGTTGGGGCCACAAAAAATTTAATAAAAGTAAATTACAAAAGTAGCTAACTTTGTGGGAGGTAATAGTTTTAAAACACTTTTCTACTATACAACACTAAGGCTATGTCTCCACGGCATAGAAAAACGATTGTATTTTTGGCAGCTTCTAAAACCGCTGAAAATATGCCCGTTCAGCCATCCCATAGACTTTAATAGAAAAAACCACCAGTAGTCTCCACAGCTTGTTTTTTTTTTCTCTGCTCGTTTTCTGACGCCGGCGGATTATACGTGTTTTTATAATACGCTGTTGTTTTCCCATACAATCAATTGTATGGGCCGATGGCCAAAAAAAAAGAGAGCCGACCGCAGTTTTAGTGCCAAACTTGACTAAAACTGTGTTCGTACAAAAAAACGTTTGACTTTCAGACATTTTTTTTTTTTTCTGTCCAATGCCGTGTAGACATAGCCTAAGGCCGTGTTTCACTAGCGGCTTATTCACGGCTGATTTGTGCGCCGTAATGAGCGACACAATCCCGTGATAGTAGGCGGGCAGGGCGGCGCTCCCGGCCCAATAGACATGCATTGTTTACAAGGCACGTCTACGTGCCGAAATAATGTTTTCATGTCACTATTTTACTCCCCCGCAAGGCGGATTCGCACGGGGGAGCGACATTCCACTTTTCCTAAGGGGGGTTTACCGTAATGACTCCGACGGATTGGCCCGTATTAAGCGAAAATCCGGGCGGAATAGGGCCCCAAATCCGCGAAAATAACCCCGTTGAACGGGGCCAAAGGGGTGAATTCACACTACTGTGCGTGCCATTATACACCTTGTTTTTTTTTGGACCGTTTCAGGGGCAAGGGAAAAATACCGGTCGGACTGAAACGGACTGCCTTTTGTGTCATCTAAAGCGTTTTCCCCAAACCCCTTTCCTTTGTTTTTCCCCCAAAAAACGTTGGGTTTCATAAACTCAAAAGCTTGAATTTACTGTTTTTTGGGGGGCCAACTTGGGGTGCATGTGTACAATTACGCCCCGAAGGACAGTCTGCAAATACACCGTGTGAGCATATCCTAATAATTCTACTTTTATAGACCTTCTTCCCTTGCTTTACTGGAAATCGTGTGAAAACCCTTTAGATATTTTGTTCGCTCTACTTTTTCCTTGAGCAGTAAAGATGAGAGAACAGAACCTATTGCTATAAGGCAATGCTATGGCTCCTATAGCTATTAATTTTAAGGTTGTTATACTAACGCCAGCTTCTAAAAAATACACTGCAGATTTCCTTGTGGAAGTAGCTGTACTTTTCTAAAATCTTAAAAAATAAGTTATTCCTCACCTTATCAATCTCCATATGGTTCCGTGTAAACTGCATCCATTTGGCTTCCGTGATAATGTGTCAATACATGTGACTACAGCAGCAGTCATGTGTCCATGCTATGTGTTGTCGCTGGAGGTCATTACATAAAGACCAGGCGAAGAGGAGTGCAGTTGCTGCAGTGCCAGGGAGATCATAAGGATGAATATAGTGTGGTTCTTCCTTCAATCCATTATGAGCTGTCCTTTATTTAGAGGTAGAAAAGGTGACCGCAGTGACCTAAATCAGCCATCTCTGAGACCTCTTCTAGCGTGTCCTTGCCAGATTTGATTGTGGCCAGTCTTGATCAGCTGCCACAATCCGCACTGACTGTACAGTCATGGCCAAAAGTTTTGAGAATGACACACATTATATTTTCACATGATCTGTTGCCCTCTGGTTATGTGTGTTTGTCAGATGTTTTTATCACATACAGTAATACAAGTGCAATCATATTATGATTAACAAAAGCTTTTATTGACAGTGGTTAAGCAGCAAGTCAATATTTGCAGTTTACCCATTTTCAGGACCTCTGCAATTCTCCGGATGCTCTCAATCAATTCGGGACAATCTGACTGATAGCAGTCCATTCTTGCACAATCAATGCTTGCATTTTGTCACAATTTGTTGGTTTTTGTTTGTCCACTCGTCTCTTGATGCTTGACCACAAGTTCTCAATGGGATTAAGATCTGGGGAGTTTCCAGGCCATGGACCCAAAATCTCTATGTTTTGTTCCCTGAGCCATTTAGTTAGCACCTTTGCTTTATGGCAAGGTGCTCCATCATGCTGGAAAAGGCATTGTTGATCACCAAACTGCTCTTGGAAAGGTTGGGAGAAGTTGCTCTTGAGGACATTCTGGTACCAATTCTTTATTCATGGATGTGTTTTTAGGCAAGACTGTTAGAGAGCCGATTCCCTTGGCTGAGAAGCAACCCACACATGAATGGTTTCTGGATGCTTTACAGTTGGCATGAGACAAGACTGGTGGTATCGCTCACCTTGTCTTCTCCGAACAAGCTGTTTTCCAGATGTTCCAAACATTCGGAAAGGGGATTCATCAGAGAAAATGACTTTACCCAGTCCTCAGCAGTCCACTCCCTGTACCTTTGGCAGAATATCAGTCTGTCCCTGATGTTTTTTCTGGAGAGAAGTGGCTTCTTTGCTGCCCTCCTTGACACCAGGCCTTGCTCCATGAGTCTCCGCCTCACAGTGCATGCAGATGCACTCAACCTGCCTGCTGCATTCCTGAGCAAGCTCTGCACTGCTGGTAGCCCGATTCCGAAGCTGAAACACTTTTAAGAGACGGTCCTGGCGCTTGCTGGTCTTTCTTGGGCGCCCTGGAGCCTTTTTGGCAACAATGGAACCTCTCTCCTTGAATTCCTTGATGATGTGATAGATTGTTGACTGAGGTGCAATCTTTCTAGCTGCGATACTCTTCCCTGTTAGGCCAGTTTTGTGCAGGGCAATGATGACTGCAGTGTTTCTTTAGAGATAACCAGGTTAACAGAAGAGAAACAATGATGCCAAGCATCAGCCTCCTTTTAAAGTGTCCAGTGGTGTGATTCTTACTTAATCATGACAGATTGATCTCCAGCCCTGTCCCATCAACACCCACACCTGGTTAATGGAGCAATCACTGAAACGATGTTAGCTGGTCCTTTTAAGGCAAGGCCTGCAATGAAGTTGAAATGTGTTTTGGGGGAAAAAGTTCATTTTCTAGGCAACATTGACTTTGCAATTAATTGCTGTTAAGCTGATCACTTTTATAACATTCTGGATATATGCAAATTGCCATTATAAAACCTGATGCAGTAGACTTTGTAAAAAATTAACATTTGTATCATTCTCAAAACTTTTGGCCATGACTGTACTATGGCCTTTGTCTGAGTTTCAAAGGGCACAATACAATATTTCTGGCAGTTCAGAAACTTTGTTCCTCAATTGTGATAGCATGACATGACTGTGAAGATAATAAAGCTTTGTTCAGTAGTATCTTTATGCTGATAATGCCCAGTTATGTACTTCTGTCCATGATCTATTTGAACTGAATGGCCAAACCCCAAGGCCTTGTTCACAAGCTTATTTCAGAGTTACAACGATTCAATGTAAATACGTTCTGAAATCAGTGAAAATCAGTTCAAATAAGTGCCATAAGGTGGCCGTATTTGTAAGATTTCCCGACGAGTCACCATTCCATTCATTTAGGTAATCCGTCCGTAATAATTGACAGTCAATTGTTTTTGTATTGCGTCTAAATCGGCCAATCCGTAACGAACGCTGTCTGAACGACGAGCCATATATTTCTATTCAGAAATCAATAGGGAAAATAGACTGTGAAGATTACTTTTCAGTAGTTATTTATGCTGATAATGGATTTGTACGATCGTCAATGTTTGCAAATGGAGCTGAAAAAAGCCTTAACAGCCTAAGCGTTACATTTAAATGGTTTGGCTCTGCTGCTATATCTGCAGTTTCTGCAGAAAAATCTGTGCATCAATAGCTGCACCATTTAGAGCGGATTGTCTTGGATGTTTCTACATTGACTTCAGTGCTTTCTCCCATTGAAGTCAATATAGAAAAATCTGCAACAAAAGCCACACTAGTTGGTGCAGGTTTTTAAGCATGAATTTCTCTGCAGAAATATTGCAGATTTTAGCTGTGGCTTTTACAGCAAATTCTTAGGGATATGTTCACACAGCATTTTTGGATCCAATTACGGATCTGTTTTGGATCTGAAAATCGCATCCAAAAAAACGCAACGGCTATCGTATCCTAAACGGATCCGACATGCAGCTGTGTGTTGGATGCAGCAGGATCGCACCTTATGCTTTATTATATGGCTCCTGCTGCGTCTTTTAGACCAAGAATTGACATGTCAAGTCTTGAAACGGACCCAAAAGACGCAATGAGACACGCAACGGCGATCACTCGTGTGAACACTGATGCGTGTTTCATATTAAAAGCAATGAAAATCACATTTCACATTATTAGATACGTGTTTGGGTCCGTTTAGGGTCCGACATGGATCCCAACACGTATCTAAAAGCGTATGTTCACACAGTCTCAACACACCATGTGAACCTACCCTTACTATGTGCACGTAATCAATGGACTCCATTGTAGTTAATTGGCTAATGGGGCGGTTGGTGTCCTTAATAAGAACAGATCTGTTTCTACCTCTGTGACGGAGGTTCTGAATGGCGCCTCCAATGCAGATGTAAACCAGGCCTAACTGAGTCTCCTTCTCTGAATTAGCTGTGATGGGGAACAGGGCAGGATTATCAGCGTGACTTCTGTGTTAATGAACTAGGCTTGTTAACAGCGGATTAGTCAGCACGGTAAATTAATTTTCAGTACCACAGCCAGTCAGATGAATTACCAACATCGCAGTTTTAAGCGTGCCTTAACAGACATCTCTTTAGGCAGGCCTGACTTGCACTGCTTTAGGTTTTACTACCTTTTGTCTTATTAAAGATAGTTAGACTGCACAAGCTAGAGCTTTTGCTTCTTATTTTAACCCTATTTCCTTATAGATTGTGTACTCTAGCAAACCTCCCTGTTGAATAGTTTGTTTGTGCATGTACCCTTTTAAATTGTAAAGTGATTTGAAATGTTTTGGCACAATATCTATTGGGGTATGTTCACATGGCGTGTTTGATCCGTTTTTGGATCCGTTTTTCATTACATGAAAAAAGCATTGAAAACTGCATCCAAAAATACATCTGCAAATGCGTTTTGGATACTTTTTTCAACATGTTTTCTTTCAAATCATAGTCATGCAAATTTTAATCCAATGTGATTTGTCGGATGCGAAAAGCTCATCCAAAACATACCCAAAAGTGTGTTGCGTTTTTGGATCTGTTTTTCAGGCTCCAAAAACGCACTCAATTGTTTCCTATGGAGATTTCACCTGCGTAAAACGCAGGTAGAATTGACATGACCATTGTTTAAACGGATCCGAAAAAACACATCAGCGATCACTCGTCTGACCGGCGATGCGTGTTTTACATTGAAACTAATGTAAATCACACTGCACATTGTTAGATGGGTTTTTTGGGTCCGAAAAGCGGATCCAAAAACGGATCCGAAAAACGCTGTGTGAACATACCCTTCTTTATATCTATTGTAACCTTTAGTTCAGTGGCGTTTTCATGTCTTCCTTGGTGCTGAATACTTCTCAAAGATTCAGTGAATCAGAAGTAAATTGAGGATTTGTTACAACCTATAGAGGGCGCAGTGAGCTTTCCAGCTCCTTTCCCATAATGCCTTGGTGCTGAATAGGAAGATAGGGCTGTGACTCTTCACCTACATTTGGCTATACTTTGCGACCGTTTTGCTATTCCAATTCGGCTCCAAGTGATGTGCAGAGTAATAACAATACTTCTTCCAACATACTGCTTGCATGTTTTGCCCTATATTGTAACCTGGTATTATTGAAGTATGTTTGACTTTGTTCAAGTTGCCTATAGCAGCAATCTACTTTTGTCGTCCTTGTACTTCTCCAGCGTAATTAGTTATTCTGATAGACTGCACGATTCTTCAGAGCCCCCACCCTCCTCTTTCTTCGGCTTCACAGCTGTGTGTGGGGGTCTGCTTATGTGAGGGGCCTTTCTTGTCCTTTTTGGCCTCCACACTAAGAGCTTTATGCAAAAACTACTGGATTCGGGTGATGTGATTCTGTTTATATCACAGCTGTTGCTTTTATTTGCCTCAGAACTCATTAGTGTGAATTTTTTATTTTTTTTTAAAGTTTTTATATACTTTTTGTTCAAGATTTGTTAAGGCAAAAAACTGACTATTTGTCCTCCCATATCCACCTATTTACCTAAATGATGCTTATGTTCAATGCAGTCTTTTCACATTTCTCTGCCTTAATCTTATAACGTTTAGGGTATGTTCACACGGCTTATTTTGGGGCGCATTTCGCCACGTATTTCTATGCATGTCAATGGGGCCGGCGGGCTGCTGGGAGTACGTGCTGATCAGCGTGACTCCGAACACCTGGCGTAATTGCGGGGCGTACAGTAAGCCATGTGAACATACCCTTATCATGCAGACACACAGATTTGTTTTGTACCTTCTAAAAATCAACAAACAAGACAATAGTCTGTTACATCTGGCATGTACATGGTGTGAACAGGTAGAAGGAATAGGGTTAACCATCAAGTACTAAGTGAACAATAAATGCTTTATGTCAGCTTTTTGTCAGGGTGAGTCAGCATTGTACCAGGGGGCCCCTACCCACTTCCTTATTTTTCCAGCCATTTGGATGATTGTGCAATGTGTCACAGGCTGCGGGTGCAAACAGTCCCAGCCATTGTCGCCCTCCTGCATGTGATCATTGTGTCTGCTCCCGTGTACATTGGCTGTCTGGCTTGCCTATGTAGCCTGTAACTGGTCTCGGATGTCAGGGTTTCCTAGGACAGCAGCTTCCTTAGTGCCTTTATCTCTGTTGGTAGGCCTGCCAGCAGACTAGAAGAAACTGCTTATTGCTTGACTTGGTATCACTTCCTCTGTAAAGTGCACATGTAGCAGATAAGAAGGCATGTGTCTGGGAGACTTTGGAAGAGCTACTTCTATTAGGACGTCCTTGTGCAATACTTATAATATTTGCTATGTTTGCAGATATCTAGCTATATTGAGGGCACCTATAATGCAGAAAATCATCCAGCATGGAAGAAAGATAAATCTGTGGCACTCACCACAAAAATAAAGGCTTTATTTCAGCATGCACAGTACAGGTCATCAGAGAACATACACAGAGATGCTTTCCATCTTCTTTGATGACCTGTACCCATGCATGCTGAAATACAGACTTTATATAGTGAGTGCCACAGATTTAGTGGTCTTCCTCCATGTTGGATTTCTACTTCTTACCACTTTATCTGCTGAGCACCGCCATTGCATAGGATTGTGAAAGTGCTCTACAGATGTCCATGTTCCTATCTGCGCCACTCACAAATAGATGAGAGTATTGTTTGAAAGGAAGGTGGTGCCGATCAATTTCCTCTTACCTGTACCTATAAAGTACTTGAAACAAACCTGCAGACAAGCCCATGCGATTCTGAATCTTAAAACCGTATTGTCCAACGGGTATTTGAAAAGTATTTTGCACAAGAACTCAAGAGTTTTGAATTCTGTTATAGTTTTTTTTTTTTGTCGTGGTTTTTGCAAAGCTCTCTGGTCGTTTTTCATGCCATCTCATTGATTTCAGTAGCAAGTTTTTCACATGAAAAAATATTTTCTACATTTTTTTAATCGGGCCTCAAAGTCCGAGTTGTGTGACCTTGAACTCGGATCTTCAGTTGAGGTTTATGGGGATGGTTTACAGTTTTTGATGTACGTATTCGCCGCAAGTAATTGACATGTCACTTATCTCCTCGCGTGTACAATACGATCATATTGTGCGAGCGGGGAGAGGAGGCGTAATCCATAGTTCTCTATGAGAACTATGGATTACCGTAATTTCGGTGCGTATCTCGCTCGTATTAGAGCGCAAATACGACGCGAAATGCGTGCCAAAATGTGCCCCTGTGAATATAGTATAAGGGTGCATTCACACGGCAATGGACACGGCAATTTGTCCGGTTCGTGTGCTGTGCACATGGGTGAGGGGGGGCGGCTTTTCTCCGCAATGAGCCTTCACATTCACTTGCACATATTCCGTCCAAAAACCGGAAGGAAAAATGTGCATATAGAATGTTTTTTGGGCGAAAAAAAACGGGCGGAAAACCCGTTCAGTGGGGACTGCTGCACGGGTTTTCCATAGAGCCCAATTGTACTCATCTTCGGCCGTTTTTTCAGACTGCAAAACCGCACACCGTTTGAAAAACCGGCCGAAAACCCGTGCCGTGGGGACATGCCCTTGGGGTATGTTCACACGGCTTATTTTGGAGTGCAATTCACTGCGTATTTCGCGGCATACTGCGCTTAATACGCAGGGACATGCGCCCCCATAATTACGGTAATCCATAGCTCTCATAGAGAACTATGGATTACGCCTCCTCTCCCCGCTCGCACAATATGATCGTATTGTACACGCGGGGAGATAAGTGACATGTCATTTACTCATGGCGATTACGCGCCGCGTGTCATCAGCGCGCCTTGGGAGTACTCCCAAATCACCCGCCGCCGCGATTACGCCGTGTGAACATACCCTTATACTAATTGTAGACTTATCTACTACACTGTTATGCCCATGATGTAACACTATTACATATTATTGAAATAATGCACTAACTTTGCAGCATATGCTCCTTTTTTTAAGTTGCTGAAGAAATATATGAAGGTTATTTGAAGGGTAACATCATTTAAAAGAACCAGTTAACAATTTGGTCTACTTGCATATGCATTTTAACCCATGGAAGAAGACCAGGTCATTTTTGTACATAAAGGGTTGGTTCCCCCTCAGAACTTTAGGCATTTTTAGCTGCTGCAGATTTTCAAAAAAAGAGGCGTCGTCTACCCCTTTTTGGGAACAACAAAACTTGGTCTAGCCATTCACATCATTATCCCATTTCACAGCTCACCGCGCCTGCTCCCGAGGCTGACATGGTGACCAGCATATCCAGTCTTGGAACGCGTAGCAGAAGAGCAGGGGACAGCTGACGATCCATGTGTCTAAAGAATGGTATGCCACTGCTATAAAAGCATTATGGCTGCCCTCATTGTCTTCTACTGTTATAATGCTACCTGTTATGCCTCCTCTCCGCCTGCTGCCTGCCCGTGATTCTTCTGCAGACAGTGCTTTGTTCCGCCTGCTCCTTCCGCTCCCTGTTTTGTCAACACTTAGGGCCACATGTATGAAAACTGTCTAGGTCTAAAACTCACTTTGCCTATAGCAACCAATCAGAGCTCCCCTTTCATTTCTCCAGGGCACTATATGAAATGAAAGGGGCGCTCTGATTGGCTGCTATGGGCAACAAAGTGCATTTTAGACCTAGTCAGTTTTCATACATGTGGCCCTTAGAGCTTGGTCAGGGTTAGGGCTGAATCAACCCCTCACATTCTCCTTTGTTGAAAAATAATAGGAAAAGCACGTACTCAACTCCCTATTTTTTTTTGGGGGGGGGGGGGGGCAATACCCAAAATTTTTTTATGGCAAAGTTTATAATTTGTATTTAGCAGTAATATAAATTTCTTTCCTCTGTAAAACGGCGTAAGGTAAAGCTTGTACAAGGAGCAGACAAAGCACGTACTTACAGAACAAGCAGGAGCCGGCTTCTGCTGCCTAGAACTAATCCAGGCTGACTGTGCATTCCCCAGAGTCAGTTCTGTTGCTTAAAATGAACTACAGCATAGTGACCGGGGCCAGGACATACCGCGCATGCACAGGAAATGCGCGTTCACAATTCCGGCCACCAGCAGCATCATGATGACGCAACAATGCCGGCAGCCAATCGGCGAATAAGAAGAGGGGACGGGAACCTTGGAAACACAAACTACATTACAGGGCAGCAAGAAGAGACATAAACGGTACACATTGGAAGCACAGGATAAATCATAAACTTCATTAAAATAGCGTTTTACAGTTCGGGCTGTAACATTCCTGAAGTGGGAACACCCTTTTAAAGGGGTTTTTATACACCATGTACATTAATGAGGATCTGTACTTTTCTATGTTTGGTTCATCAGTTCACATGTGCATCGTAGGTTCCGTTCTGAGTCTTCATTGCAAAGGTGGAATGAGATGGCAGACACCAGTGGTGCTTGACCAACCTCATTCACTGCAATGGAGTTTGTCTGATTTTCTTCATGGTTTTGATTGTTTTAATAGAAAAAATAGCGGAACATGCTGCAGTATTTTGTTTTCCTGTTATTTTCCATGAAGTCTCCGAATATGATCTGATGCAGATATAAACCAGACTTTCTGTATGTTGGCAATACATTTTTATTATTTTCTTGGTACATGCAACATACACATTTTACCCACTTTAGTTTTTCCTTTTTGCGCACCTAACCAAAGTATGTGTTTTAAAAGGCGATATCGTATTTCTTTTCATTTGAAAGAAACCTGTTTTTGTGTGTCAATTTTTTTTACGTTGGCTTTGTCCCATATAGGGACTTCAAAGTTTTTTATTTATTTTTTTTTATTATTAAAAGTATGCTATTATACTTCTCCATGCCAGGTTACTGTGACTGCACATAGCACGGATACTTGTTGGGCCACATACTTGTGAGACCACCTTAGTTACTTTTGTCAGGCCTGTTTTTGACGAGTTTTAAATGCGTTTTTTGTGCAGAATGGCACAGCATTTTAAAGGGTTGTCTATACATTGTTCTCTTACCTCAGCCTTTTTTCTTGGTTTCCTTTAAATTCAGGGGGTTTTTTACGGGGCTCTACTAGGCTGAGTAAAAGCCAGGTCTTATATAGAACCAATGCTGGCAGCCTATCATGAGGGATTACTCGCTTTCCAAACAGTTTAGATAACTGAAAGAAGCTTGCTGGTAATACTGGCAGTTTAGTTGCAGTGCAGTTATAACCTGCACCAAACCCCTACCATGTGAAAGCACTCGAACACGGCAAAGAATGAGTCCTCATCCTGATCACTGCTATAACCTAAAAGAGCAGAAAGAGGTGGCCGGGGAAAATAGGGAAACTTGTTCAAAAGAGAAAGAAAAAATAAGAACAGCATTGTATTTGGTGATCTTTACCTTTTGCCTACATGCTTAAAGGGGTTGTCTCACGAAAAGGATTTTCTTTTTATGTTAAAGATTTGCAAAAAAGTCACTTTGCAATAGTGTCCATTTAAAAAGGGGCTACCTATTCCAATATTTTCCCCTCTTGTTTGGGGTGCATCAGTCCTCAGGGGTATACAAAGACCTGTTTGATCCTTCCCGATTGGGTTTCAGCATGGTTCTTTAGTACGACCTGGCTTCTACTGCGCCTAGTGGAAGCCGTAAAACCCCCCCTGAATTCAAAAAGAAAAAGGAAAACAGGACCGAGGTAGAATGAATCACTGTCGTGAGACAACCCCTTTAAAGGGGTTTTACCAAAAAGATGTGGGAAGTTTACAAATTAAATAAACCTTTTTTACCATTCATCATTATTAAAAATTCTGAACCTTTTATGTTTTAGCTGCTCCCTTAGTGATCCATAGTGTGCAGCTCGTCTCTACGGTATACAATTAATAACGAGAGCTTCTCAGTCCTGGCCCCACATGTTCAGACATCACCTCTCCCCTCAGGCAGCTGCTGTCAGTCTCTTCCCTGCCTAGCAATGATACACACTCACTGAATGCTTGGTGCTGTCCTTCTACACTCGCCCTTTGTACACCGTAGTAATTTGTCAGACAGTGCAGATAAGTTATCATGCTGCTAGTTTTTTTGGTCCGTCTATTGGCATCATTTCATCGCACCCCCTCAACCATCCAAAAAAGGAAACTTCAATCAGATATGTGCAGTGGGCAGACAAGTGGATTTTTTATTTTTTTTGTTCTTGCTGGGATTTAACCTGGGCCCCATCTAAAAAAAGTCTAACCACTCTGTACAAAACCATTGTTTGATGAGGGTCAGAATGAACACCGGGGGGAAAGGCATGGTGATGTCAACGCTGGGTCCTGGTGCAGCTCAAACAAATCATACACGCCTTCTTTTGAAGACTCTGAAGAGAAGACAGCACGGCATGAAATGCCTTTGTGGTATAACCCCCATTAAAAACTAATTCTTCTTTTTGGATGCCCACATCTGTAAAATTGAAAAACCCGCTCTTCGTTTCCCCAAATTAAATTCCTTTTGCTTTTTTTATATTGACTTTTAAGGAGGTGCATTATTACTGAATGTACCGGATAAGGAAGCATTCTGGTCTATTTTTAAATTTCATAGACAAAGGTTGCATTTGACATTAAGTCTCCCTGGGCTTAGCTGCAGACTGGAAGAATCATTCTGTGCAGGTTTTTTATGGTACCATTAAAAGAGTACTTATTAATGTACATCATGGCCAAAAGTTTTGAGAAGACACAAATATTATATTTTTCCCCATGATTGTTGCCCTTGGGTTTTTTATGTGTGTTTGTAAAGGGTTTTTATCACATACAGAAATACAAGTGCAATCATATTATGATTAACAAAAGCTTTAATTAGAATAAAGTTATGCGCAAGAAATATTGAAAGTGTTGACCCTTTTCTTCAGGACCTCTGCAATTCCCCCTTTGCAATGCTCTAAAATAAAACTTCTGGACCAAATCATGACTGATAGCAGTCCATTCTTGCACAATCAATGCTTGCATTTTTTCACAATTTTTGTTTTTTGTTTGTCCACCCGTCTCTTGATGATTGACCACAAGTTCTCAATGGATTAAGACTGGGAGTTTTCCAGCCATGGACCCAAAAATCTCTGTTTTGTTCCCTGAGCCATTTAGTTATCACCTTTGCTTTATGCAGTGCTCCATCATGCTGAAAAAAGGGATTTTTGATCACCAAACTGTCTTGGACGGTTGGGAAAAGTTGCTCTTGGAGGACATTCTGGTACCCTTCTTTATTCATTTGGGATGTGTTTTTTTAGGGGAAGACTGTTAGAGAGCCCCTTCCCTTGGCTGAGAGCAAACCCACATGAAATGGGTTTCGGGTGCTTTACAGTTGGCAGAGACAAGACTGGTGGTATCGCTCCCTTGTCTTTCCAACAAGCTGTTTTCAATGTCAAACATTCGGAAAGGGGAATTCATCAAGAGAAAATGACTTTACCCCCGTCCTCAGCAGTCCACTCCCCGTACCTTTGGCAGAATATCAGTCTGTTCCCTGATGTTTTTTCTGGAGAGAAGTGGCTTCTTTGCTGCCCTCCTTGACACCAGGGCCTTGCTCCCTGAGTCTCCGCCTCACAGTGCTGCAGATGCACTCACACCTTCCCCTGCTGCCATTCCCAAAAGCTCTGCACTGCTGGGAGCCCGATTCCGAAGCTGAAAAACTTTTAAGAGACGGTCCTGGCCTTGCTGGTCTTTTTTGGGCGCCCTGGAAACCTTTTTTGGGAACAATGGAACCTCTCTCCTTGAATTCCTTGATGATGCGATAGATTGTTGAGAGGTGCAATCTTTCGGCGATACTCTTCCCTGTTTAGGCCCGTTTGTGCAGTGCAATATGATGGGCCTGC